>MCFH01000007.1:1020000-1247293 GCA_002104945.1 Piromyces finnis | reverse complement strand
AATATATTTAAAATGATTAAAATAAAATTAATTAGGAATGCTTTTAACTTCTGATATTCCAGAATGGTAAGTTAAAAGTTGTTATATTTTTCGGTGTAATTAAATTTTATGTAATAAAAAATTAGAGAAGAATAGAATAACTTTATTGGATGGATATCAATAAATTTAAACTAATATTGTATTTATCAAATATAGTTTCAACTAATATTTACTTTAACCAAAAATATTTTCAACAAATTATTAGTTGATTTTTATTAAAAATTTTACAGAAAATTTCTTTATTAAAAAAAATTAAACCAAAAGTATTTAGCAAATAATTAGTTAATAAAATGGATATTAAAAAAAAAAAAAAAAAAAAAACAGTCATAGTTAATAACTCATAAATAATAATTTATTATATATTAACATATCAAATATATTAATTTAAAAAATATATTATATTAATAACAGGTCACCATTAGAATTAGGAATAAATTGGGATATGAATCAACCACCAATAATTTCTGGTGAATTATATCAAAAAGCATTTGATTGTTCTCCAATTAAAAATGTTGATCATGTAGTAACACCATTATTATTATTGTTAGGAGGTAATAAAAAATAAAGAAAACATATATAGATATAAAATTATAAGATGAAAGTTTAGAAATATAAAAAGATTATTAAAATAATAATACTACATGAAAAATTTCATATTTTTACATATTAGAAATGGATCGTAGAGTACCAAGACAAGATTCCTTTATTTAGCTCGTTTATTAAAATCTAAAAATAAGGATGTTGAGTAAGTTTTTTATATTTATTTAAAAAAAAAGAAAAGTTAATAGGATGGTTAATAGAATAATATGATAAACTAAATATTATTAGAGTGGTACTTTTCCCAGAAACTGGCCACGCTTTGGATAGTATAGAAGCTGAAAAATATAGTAAAAATTTATATTTATAATATTAAATTAAAAATATATTTATTTTTTAAAGTTCTAATTATACGTTATATTTATATATATATATTTGATAAAGGTTTTGAAGCCATTGTGAATAAGTTTTCTAAATATCTTTAACGTCAAATATTAAATAATTAAATAAATAATTAATTAATTATTTAATAATAATAATAATAATTTAGTGATAATCATTTATAGGAAATAGCAAAAGAAATTAATTTAAAAAGTTGGTTTTATTAATTATATGGAAATATGTGTATAAATTAATTTAAAATAAAAAATATGTTAAAAAGAACATTTAAGTTTTTTTTTTTATAGACTTTGAAAATGTGTAATTTTATTTATTAATAATTTAATCAAAGTACACTATATTTATACAAATCGATCATCGTGTAAAAGTCACAAATTACAATTCGGAGGAATTCCGCAAGTTCCACAACATAAGAACACGGAAAAGAAGACTCGGAGAAGAAGATTGAAAAATATTATTAATTAATTGTCTTCTTTACCCTACCTTTTTTTTTTAGACTAGAAAGAGAATACACTTCTTCTTGTATCTATTTATTTAATTTGTGATTTTACATTATATTAAGTAATAATACATATTAATATAATAAAAATCAATAAAAATATTAAAATATATATAGATAAAGATATAAATATAAGATAAAATAAATTATTATTTAATTTGTAAAAAAGTTCAATGAACTCTGCAAGTTGTACTGTGTGGGATTGATCCCTACCTAATAAATTAAATGAAATAAAAAGAGAAGTAGCATCAGGTGTCTTACTAAGCCTATCAAAAAGTAGCTTCATAGAGCTACTAATGATAGGGATTGTTTTAGTAAGAAAAGCCGCGGGACCTTCTACATATGGAACATGAGACCCGATGAACTGTAAGGCTGTTCATTCAAATGTCTTTATTCCGCCTTATCGATTTATAGCCCATCATAAGCTAAAATTACACTAAGAAGAAGTAAAAATATAGTTATTAATAATTTACTTCCATTTCAAGGAGTAAGCAAGTAATGAATTGATTCTTATATTTAATTAAAAAAAAAAAGAGTAAAAAAATTGTCAGGAAAGCGAAAAAGTTCTGTATTCAGAGAATACAGAACATTCTAAAATCCATGCAGACATGAGGGCAATTCTGGTAATGTTTTCATAACCGCATCGAATATGAATAATCCAAGTAATTCCTAAATTTAAGTGAGGTTTGTTGAAACCGATATGCATCAGGTAATTCGAATTAAGAAATTTATTGGTAGTATATCTGAGGGCTTTACTTCCATTACTTAGGTTATTTTATTCTAATAACGCTTT
Source organism: Piromyces finnis (assembly GCA_002104945.1). Lineage (NCBI taxonomy): Eukaryota > Fungi > Neocallimastigomycota > Neocallimastigomycetes > Neocallimastigales > Neocallimastigaceae > Piromyces > Piromyces finnis. The sequence continues at coordinate 1,245,026 of MCFH01000007.1, read as the reverse complement.
CTAATATCTTTAGTACTTTTATTATTTATTCTCATAAGTTTTTTTATGCAATAAACAAGAATCATTTAAAATGTTCAAACAACTTTAAATAAACAATTATTGAAAATTAATGAAGATATTTGAACAATTAAATTTTTACTAAATTATTTTTTTTTTTCATAGAATCTTTTTTTTAACGTCATTAATTTAATGAAAATTATAATACATGTTATAAAAAAGCAAAATTAAAAATTAAAAATAAAAAAATAAAAATAATATATGTTTAAATAAACACAATGAATAAAAATTGGGGTATAATGTATTCTAGTAATTTTAAAATAATTATTAAAGTTGCATAAAAGTTCAATGAACTCTGAAATTCGTATTGTGTGAGATTGGTCCCTACCTAATAAATTAAATGAAATAAAAAAGAGAAGTAAAATCAGGTATGATAGTGTGGTGTCCACTAAACTCTCCCATGAGTTCATAATGTTTTCATTCGAAGAAATACTAACATTGAACCCTGTGTACGGAACATTAGGAATGTTCCTTTGTCATATCGGTATAACGTCGGCGCTCTTGATTACGTTAGGTGTCTTACTAAACCTATCAAAAAGTAGCTTCATAGAGCTACTAATGGTAAGGATTGTTTTAGTAAGAAAAGCCGCGGGACCTTCTACATATGGAACATGAGACCCCGATGAACTGTAAGGCTGTTCATTCAAATGTCTTTGTTCCGCCTTATCGATTTGTAGCTAAAGTTCTACCAAGAAGGAACGTAAAAATATAGTTATAAATTGTTTTTCTCACTTTCGTTTCAGGGAGTAAGTAAGTGATGAATTGATTTTTGTATTTATTTTGAAAAAAGAGTAAAAAGATCGTCAAGAAAGCTGAGTGAAGAAGCTCTGTATTCAGAGAATACAGGGCATTCTAAATTTTTTTTTTTTTTTTTTTTTTTTTTAATGGCATCAAATATTTTTAAACTTTTCTATTAATTTAATTAAATTATAATACATGTTATAAAAAAGCAAAATTTAAAATAAAAATAAAAAAATATGTTTAAATAAACACAAATGTATTCTAGTTTATACTATTTGATTTCCAATGGGACAACGAGCCAAAGATTAATATTTTATCATAGGACAAAATTATGATCTCCATTGGTTGCGTTGGCCTGCTGGCCTGTCTTACTGTTTCTTCAGCATTGACGCTCTTGGATGTTGCTTCAAACCTTTTGACCATTGACCATTGCTAGCCAATAGCAAAAGGCATGATTTTGGTTAGAAGTTCCGTGGTTACCGTCAAGAATGGTGTTCCTTCGTTAGTGCCAGATTGAATCTGACGCTTACAAAGTTCTTTCCATTCCCTTGAATTGTAATTGATATTGTTAAAACTTCTTTTTTTTTTTTTTTTTTTTTTTTTTTTTTTTTTTTTTTTTTTTTAACGGCATCAAATATTTTAAACTTTATTATTAATTAATTAAAATTATAATACATGTAATAAAAAATTAAAAAAATAAATAAAAATAAAAAAAATATGTTTAAATAAACACAAATGAATAAAAATTTGGGTATAATGTATTCTAGTAATTTTAATTAAAGTAAGAAAGCCACTATCATACTAAAGTATAATAATTGTATTTGACTTCCAATGGGACACCGAGCCAAAGATCAAAATTTTGTCATGGAACAAAATTATGATCTCCATTGGTTGCGCTGGCCCTCCTGGCCTGTCTTACTGTTTCTTCACATTGACGCTCTTGGATGTTGCTTCAAACCTTTTGAACATTGACCATTGCTGGCCAATAGCAAAAGGCATGATTTTGGTTAGAAGTTCCGCGGTTACCGTCAAGAATGGTGTTCCTTCATTAGTACCAGATTGAATCTGACGCTTACAAAGTTCTTTCCATTCCCTTGAATTGTAATTAATATTGTTAAAACTTCTTCCCCCAAGAAGGAATTTAAATATTTTACTGCACACACTAGAATAATCATACACATTAATATTCACCGGATTATTAGAACTATTACTATCATTAACTAAATTACTATCTAAATTAGAATTATTATCTTCACTATTGCTATCATTACTAATATTATTATTTCTATTATTTTATTATTACTATTGTTACTATTACTATTGTTACTATTACTATTGTTATTACTACTATTGTTACTATTACTATTAATGTTATTACTATCTCTACTGATATTATCAATTTCATTATTATTGATAGGACTATTGGAATTACGTTGACTGAAAAAATTTAATAGCTGGACTATGGAATCATAATGTTTAATACGGATATCTCTAAATGTTGGACAATCTAATAACCAATGTTTAATACTTTGATCTCCACACTTGCAACATGGACAGTAGTTAGGACAAACTGGATCAACAAATTTGGCAGCTTTGGCAACTCTAGCATCCAACTTGTATCCGCTTCTTGCTTTCAATAGCCAGTAGAAGCCATAGGCAAACTCTGGGTACTCATAACATAATTTAATAAAATCTTTAGTTTCAATAAATTTATTATCATCATAATATTGCGCTTTGATTGAATTCCCTTTGAGATCTTTCCAATAAAAGTTTTTAACTGCTTTAACATCTCCATGTTTCTTTAATTTTTTATCAAGTGTCCTACTTGATTTGCACCACGTGTATTTTCTAAATTTAGGAATGTAATTGACAAGGTGTGAGATAATACAATTTGAGTTTTTCCATTTGTTAAAACATCTAACCTGAGCTAACGCACATTTGGCTGACAGTGGAGGAATATTCAAATCTTTTGAAATAGAGTATAAAGATATAAACGATACAGCTTTATGAACTCCGGCAACCCATCGTATTCCTTTGTTAACATGCTTCTGAGCAATTCTAGACCTAGCTTTGTTGGATCCAAGTAATGGTGCAAAGTATGAAACTCTGCTAATCACTTGTGAGTTAAGTACTAGTTTTTTGAAAGGAATAGGAATATTAGGATTTCTTAAGAATTTACTGACTGAGAAAAGCCCTTTCAAAACCTTGTTATTAAGAGCTTTAATTACTGGTTTAAGGGACAGATTCTTATCAAATGGAACACCAAGATAAGTATAGCAATCAGTAGTTGGAATGGGTTGTCCTGCTAAGTAAAATGTTGGATCTCTCTTGTTCTGATTTTCTATTGATTCAGGACGAATCACCATCGTTGAACATTTCTGGATACCAAATTCCATTTCATTATACAAGGCCCATTCATTAACTCTTCTAAGCATCTTTTTTAAGCATCCTCTTGTTGGAGCACAAATAACTATATCATCTGCAAAAAGTCCACCACAGCATCGAGTGTCACCTAAACTGACTCCTAGATCTTCGCACTCTCTAAATATATCATTAATAAAGAGATTAAAGAGAATAGGAGAAAGAGGGCAACCTTGACGGACTCCTTTCTTCACATCAAAAGATTTCGAGAATTGTCCATCTAATTTGACATTAGCCTTAGATGTTAAATATAAATTTTTGATAAATTGTAGACTCTTACCTCGGATTCCTAAACAATCTAATTTATGGAGAATATTACCGATTGGGACTGAATCGTATGCTTTCCTGAGATCTAAAAAGGCCAAATATGTCTCTTTATTATCTAATTGACGTCTACGGCATATTTCTTGGATTGAAATGAAAAGACTAATACTTTCTTCCTTTTTTCGAAAACCAAATTGTTCAGGTCTAATGAAATTATTCTTTAAACCATATTCTGAGATTCTAGTGGTGACAATTTTGGAAATCAACTTAATACCATTATTGATAAGTGATATACCTCGATAGTTATCACAATCTGTCAAATCTCCCTTCTTAGGAATAGAAACAATACTGGATTCATTCCATGAGTTGGGGAAATCTCCATCCCAAATACGGTTGAATAATTTAAGAATAAAATTTAAACCATGAGCATCATTATCTGAAGTAGCATTACCAGAAGAATTATTATCTGTAGCATTATTAGAATCATTACTTGATGGAACTAATGCTTTGTAAAATTCAATTGGAATACCATCCGGACCTGATGCTTTATAATTTGGAGTAGTGAGGATAGCTGACTTGACTTCATCAATACTAATATCTTGGTTGATATCCCACTCATCAAGCATAGGAAGTGAAAAACGTTTATTCGTTGGTTCTTCATACCAATGCTCCAAATCAAGACTTATACCACTTGGGTCTGATGCAAGATTTTCGAAATGATCATGCCACACATCTAGTTGTTCTTCTGTAGCAACAACTAATTCTCCATTTTTATTTTTAATTGGTTGAGCAATAAAGAAAGAATCTTTTCCAATTTTTGCAGTTTTCTTGATCCATTTCCAGGCCTTCTTAGGATTATGACTCTTCATATACTCACATCCTGTTTTAATCCAATGAAGATATTCTTGCTTCCTAAATTCATTACATCTTTTGTGGATGTAATCAATGAGTTTACGGTAGATTTTAATTCTTTTAATAAATTCATCTATATCATAAATTCTTTCTTTTTTAAATCTCTTATACAACTTCATTTTGATTTTTTGAAGATTAAAAATTTGTTGTGAAATATGAAATGAAGACTTTATAACATTATTTGCTGAAGTAATACTGAGCTCGTCTGCAATTGAAAAAGCAGTTGAAGTAAACTCTTTGGAAAGTTCATCTGTAGAAACATTAGGATCGTTGAATTTTGCTGAAAGTATTTGGAATTTATTATGACTGAGAATAGATTCCTTTTCCTCAATACATTTTAATCTATTCCATTTCAGAATTTTCTTAGGAACATTAAAGTCATTAGAAAAATCTTCCATAGGAATAATTTTACCATTAATAAGAAGTGGCTTATGGTCTGACACAGGATAAAAATTATTTATAAATGATCCTGAGTGAATAAGATCTTTCATCTTCGAATTGATAAGAGCATGGTCAATGTCGGAAGATTGATCACCTCGAGTCCAAGAGATAGTAGACCCTCTAAGCGGAAGAATTTCCCAATCTCCTAATCCATTAGTTGATAACCAGTTGGATAATTTTACTTTAGACATATTAAAATCACCAACAAGAATCGATGGATGGGATGAATGAGTTTGTAACCACAAGCGAACTTCTAACTTTGCATGATCAACATAGATGTTGTGATGACTATGAGGCATATAAACATTTCCAATCGAGCATTTGAATCTATTCCAGAGACTAAAAGTATAAATAGAAATAATATACTTTCCAGAGAAGTTTTCAAGTGAGGCTTGACACGAATTGTGAAAACCTAAATATAAACCTCTCATTCCTGGAACTGATTCGTCAGCTTTCTTGAAAAAGTGTCTATAGTTTCGCAAAGTAACACGACAAGGATAATCTGTATTCGAACCAGAACCATTACCAGTTTCTTGGAAACATAAAAATAATGGTTTGAAAATAGCTGTGAAATAGCTAATACTATCTCTCTTTTCGTGATTCCACCCATTGGTGTTCCAACTAAGACAAAAAGAAAAGTTATCAGGCTTGTTGGATGAGGAAGAATCGTTGCTATTATTATTATTATTAAAGTCATCGTTATTAATGGATGATGCATCAGAGGAATAAGTAGAACTATTACTAGATGGCTGTGAAACTGAAGAACTATCAACTATTGAACTGTTATCAGAGTTGATAGAGCTATTAGAATTAATTGTTGAATGTTGAGATTGAAATTGTGTTTGCTGTAGATCTGGAATATTTTCATGATTGGAAACTTGTTGAAGATCTTGTTGAAGATCTAGTTGAAGATCGGATTGTTGATGAGATTGTTGAACTGATTGTTGAAATGATTGTTGAATAGAATGTTGATGTTTATTAGAAACTAAAATTTTACGTTTGAGAGTGGAAAAAGTGTATTTGTGATTCCTTCTACTACGAGCTGAAAAGGAAATTGAGGTAACTGAAAGTTTCTTCTTTAACATGTGTAAGATTTTAATACAATCTTTCGATGAACCATGAACCTTGACTAAGAAAAAGTGATCATTGAAAGTCTGAAAATATTTAACACTAATAACTGAATTAAATTTATCTTCTAGAATAACCTCGAGTTTTTCCCATAGCATATTTACTGACCATGATCGAATACCACGGATAAAGAAGGAGCGAATATCATTTAAGGGGATACCATAAGACCGGGTACCACGTCTGATATAATTCTTGTCTTTAATATAAAGGACTGACATGATAATAAATTCTAATTAAAAATATTGAATATAAAATAAATACTAATAAAAATTATAAATATAACGTGTATGGAAAAAAAATCTGTCTCTCTCTCTCTTCTTAAAAGTACTGGATAGTACAAAAATTGTTACGATGCTTTGTTTAAAGTTTTTTTTTTTTTTTTGAATTCTAGTTGTAAATTTTCTTTAAAAATTCTAGTTTTGGTTTGTTGTTAGTAAATTCGAATCGCTTTTTGACACTAAACTTGTTTGACTTTACTTTTCATTAAATATTTAAATTGGTAAAAAATTTGAATCAAGAATGTCGACACCAGAAAGCTTGTGAATAGTATTTTTACATGATGTAGAGTGAATCAGTCTCTTACAAGAAACAATACAACAATAGCTACATGAATATAAAAGTACAATGCAAATGCTAAAGTTGACTACATTGGATTCTTACAAGAGAAGAGTAGTACTACATGAATACATGAATAAAAGAAAAAATACAGCAACAAAATGTATTACTCTTCTAATTAAATACTATACAAACTTACCTGAATATCAAACATTCAACTTATTCATCAAATACTTAATTCGATGAATAAAATGTTTTTTAATCGCTCAGTACCATGAGCTTAGTCCTAATAATTTTCCCTTAAAGACTAACCAAGCATCCATTGCGCAATGCTTGGATTTAATTCTTTCTACTCTCTCAGTACCATGAGCATGAGTAGACCCCCTTGATAAACTCCATTATTAAATAAATGAAGGCACGTTCCTAAGAGGGCACCAAGCATCCATTGCGCAATACTTGGATTTAATTCTTTCTACTCTCTCAGTACCATGAGCATGAGTAGACCCCCTTGAGAAACTACATTTATTAAATAAATGAAGGCACGTTCCCAAGAGGGGTCCAGAGACTAAAAGTATAAATAGAAATAATATACTTTCCAGAGAAGTTTTCAAGTGAAGCTTGACACGAATTGTGAAAACCTAAATATAAACCTCTCATTCCCGGAACTGATTCGTCAGCTTTCTTGAAAAAGTGTCTATAGTTTTGTTAAAACTTCTTCCCTCAAGAAGGAATTTAAATATTTTACTTCACACACTAGAATAATCATACACAAAGAGCTTTTAATAGCTGGTTTAAGGGACAAATTTTTATCAAATGGAATGGCATCTACTAAACTAACCAATGAGCTCATAATGTTTTTATTCGAAGAGATACTAACATTGAATCCTGTGAACGGAACATAAACTAATCTATATTGATTTTAAAAACTAACATTTCAAGTAATTTTAATATTGATTTCATAATTATAAATAGTTTTAAACTTTTATTTTTTCTTATTTAAACACAAAGCTCTCTAATAACAATTATTTATTATATTTATTATATTTATATATTTTTATTTTTATTTGTTTTTCGTTTTTTTTTTTGTTTTTTTAATATATTTGCAAATTTTTTAAAGTTAGTTATTCTCATTTTCCATCCTTTAAATTTATTCTAAATTTACATTTTTATTTTGCATGTTGTTCTTATTTGCAACTTCAAAATATTAAAGGATGAATTTTATATTTACTTTTAACTTCTATTTCAAAATTTTTTAATTTTTTACATTTTATATCTAAAAAAAATTGCTATTATTTATGATTAATATTAAATATGAAAATATACATAATTTTTTAATAAATTAATTTAATAAAATATTAATTGAAAAATGAAATAGCTTTTTGTTTGTATCTTTTGTATTTTTTTAAAGATAGTATAAAGAAATGTTGAAACCTCTTTATATTTTCATAATGATCTGTATGTATTATATTATTAATTAATGAGTTCCACATTGTTAACTTAGAACTTAAGTTCCTTTGGTTGTTCCCAAGTGAATTGAGAGCGACCGAAGTGACCGTAACAAGCAGTTTCTTGGTAAATTGGTCTCCAGAGATCGAGTTCTTGAACAATAACACCTGGACGGAGATCGAAGTTCTTCTTAATGATTTCTAAGATTTCAGCATTGGACTTAACACCAGTACCGTAGGTATCAACAAAGATAGAGCATGGTTCAGAAACACCAATAGCGTATGAGATTTGAACTAAGCAACGACGACATAACTTAGCATTAACTAAAGACTTAGCAACCCATCTAGCAGCGTAAGCAGCAGAACGGTCAACCTTAGACCAATCCTTACCGGAGAAGGCACCACCACCGTGAGCACCCCAACCACCGTAAGTATCGACAATAATCTTACGACCAGTAAGACCAGCATCACCTTGTGGACCACCAATAATGAACTTACCAGATGGTTGCATGTGGTAAATAGTCTTTTCAGTTAATAAGTTGGCTGGAATAACAGTTTTAACAACCTTTTCAACAAGTTCCTTACGTAATTCTTCAGTAGTAATTTCTGGAGCATGTTGAGTAGAAATAACAACATTGTGAACACTTAATGGAGTAGTAACACCGTTTTCAATCTTGTATTCAACGGTAACTTGAGTCTTGGTATCTGGACGTAACCATGGAAGAGTACCATCTCTACGGAGTTCAGCTAACTTAAGGTTAAGCTTGTGAGCTAACATGTGAGAAAGTGGCATTAATTCTGGAGTTTCATCAGTAGCGTAACCAAACATAATACCTTGGTCACCAGCACCAATATCTTCGACGTTAGTGGAAACTTGAGTAAGACCTTGAGCAATATCTGGAGATTGTTGTTCAATGGCAACTAAAACGTTACAAGTCTTGTAATCGAAACCCTTGGAAGAATCATCATAACCGATCTTCTTAATAGCAGATCTGACAACCTTTTGGAAATCAATTTGAGCGTTAGTGGTAATTTCACCAAAGACCATAATCATACCAGTCTTGGCAGCTGTGTTATGTTGATAACAATAATTAAATTTTTATTAATATATTTTCATTTAATTATTACTAGAAATTCTTAATATTTTTCATTTTAATAAACTCACCAGTTTCACAAGCAACGTGAGAGAACTTATCTTGAGCAAGACAGGCATCAAGAATAGCATCAGAAATTTGATCACAGATCTTATCTATTTAATATTAATATTAATATTTATTAATATACTTTGCTTTTATACATATATTCAATTATTGACTTTTTTTTTTTCTTTTTAATAATATTAATTTATTTACTGATTTAAATATTTACCTGGGTGACCTTCACCAACAGATTCAGAAGTAAAAAGGAAAGTTTCAGCCATTGCTTATTTATGAATTAATAAATCTATATAAATATAAAATATATTGTTTATAATTTTTATAATAAATACTCATTAATATCAATATTCATTTTTAATAAACTACTTATAACTTTTTCTAATCTTAATATATGCTATTTATACTTCACTTACAAATTAATTTTCTGTGAAGAAAAAAAACAAAAAAAGGGTAATTTTTATCCTTTTAAATAAAAAATTTGATTTCCAAATATTTTATTTAGACAATATTATATATTGTATTAAAATTACAAAATGTGATAAATACACCAATAATATTTAATTATATCCAATCATGAAATTTTTATATATGATAAACTAAAAAGTGATTGGGAAAAATTACTAGTGAAATGGATAATCATATTTACATGATGAATAATAATCTTTTTTAATTTTGCTATTTCACTACAATTCTATTTAATACTCTTTATATTTTATATATGTTCCCTTGTATTATTAAGTATTAATAATAAAATTTTCTATATTTTCTAATTAATATAAATAAAAATCTAGTATTTTTAAAAAAAAATAATTTATAAACTTGGTGGTATAGAGCACCACTAACAATAATTGTTAGTAATCAAACAAATCCATAAAAACAAAAAAAATTAAGTTTAAAAAAAACGAATTACAAAATTAATATAATAATAAATGATTTATATAATTAATAATATATTCCTTTATTCATTATTTATAATTCTATCAATTGTTTTATTTTTTATCTATTAAATATGATAATGTAATGGTTATATATAACTAATTTATAGATTATTATTTCATATGATATATTATATTATATTATATTATTAAAATCAATTAAATAATTAATAATATAAAATATTTTGTATAAAAAAATTAATTTGCTTATTGTTAATATAATATACTTATATTTTATTTTATTTAATAATAATAAATATTATTATATATTCCTATTATATATAAATATTAATATGATTAAATAAAAATTTCTTTAATTTGATTTTTATTATTATTATTTATTTCAAACTTTTTTGTAATATCGTATTATATTATTTATATATCCTTTTATATATTAAAACATAATGTATATTAATTTAATTTAATTAAAATAAAGTAATTAAGCTTTTAATTTAATGGGAACTTTATTAATTATAGAAATTCAATCAAATCTTTGATTCAAAAAATATATTGGCTGCTTTTTTTGCAATACTAATTGTAATATCATAGATTTACATTTTAATATCACTTAAAACCTATTCATTTAATAAATATATTTACAATATATTACTTTAAATATACAATTATAAGTATTTTTATTTTCTAAAAATTAAAAAGAATGATATAAATTATATGGTTTATGGATGTTGACTTTCTATAATAATCTAATTGATTTTTATTTGCATAATTAATTGTATGTCATTAGGTTGGAATAATAAATAAAATAAATATAAAAAATAGTATTATAAAACTTTATCCATATAATTCATGTTTTAAGTTCAAGATCTAAAAATTTTAAAATTTTTATAATTATGGAAAAAATTATAAATCAAGCCACCAAGTAGCTGTATGAAAAAAGTATCTTTTATTTTTACTTACTTTTGTATTTTGTATATGTAAATTTAAGTTATATATATAGGTAAATTGCTAATAAGCTAAAATATGATTATTTTTTTATTAAAAGCTTAATAAAGTCATATTAAATTAATATTACATCTATTTACTTATCATAATGTATTTATTAACTAATAATTTGTAATATTCTTTTTTTTGTAATTTAATTAACTGTTAACCAATGAAATTTTGACTTATCATTTTTTTTTATTTAATTCATCCTCATAAAAATGGATTATTATTTATGTTTAAAATTTAATAAAATTTTGTTATTGATAAAAGTTAACACATTATGTGTTAATAAATATCCAATAAAATTTTGTGTAATTTTATCAAATAATATTAAGTCCTTATTTGTAATATTTAGCAAATAAAATGATCTGGAAAGATAACTTTAATTTTGTTAATAACAGTCTTTATCATATGTATAATACATTTTAATATTAATGTTGTATATTTAAAAAAATTAGAACTTATTATTCTATTATACTGAGTAAGGATGATTTTATTTATATTTATACTTCTTGTAATATCATGTTTTTAAAAAAAAAAAAAAAATGAAAATGAAAATTCTGTAGGTACTTATATTTTTAATAATTGAATAGATTAAAAAATTTAATATATAAATATATGATAAATATTCTTTTTAATAATCATATAAGAAGATCATTTTATCGGAATTACTTTAATTTTAAAATGTACATAATATCATTCTGTTTAAACATCATTTTTCATATTATTAGTTTATATTAATTTAAGTGGAAAGAAAATTATTAACTAAAAATGAAAGATTATTTAATTTTTTATAAAACTTCTTTTCTATTTTCACATTAAAAGACATTTAATATAAAAAAGTTATCATTATTATATTTAATTAATTAATATTAACATAAAAATCAAATAAAAATGTATAAATGAAATAATAAAGAATAAATATTTTATATAGTATTTTAAAACTCAGACTACTTTTTTAAAAAATTTAAAAAAAGTTAAAATATTTCTTATAATGTAAACATATACATAAATTATAGAACTGTAATAAATGTTACTTATTTTTTTAATTAATAAATACAAAATATTTAATTTTATCAAAATCTATTATTATTATAGGCAAGAAAATATAAAAAAAAAAATAAATAAATAATTTGTAAAAGTATATAAGATATATATAAATAATAAAAAGGAAATAAAAATGAATGATGATGATTATAATGCACAAAGAAAGTCTGTTAGAGAAAGATTACAAGAAAAAATTGGTTTTTGTCCAAAAGGTATATTTTATATAAAAACATTATGTAATTGATTATTCTATTACTAAAATATTTATTATTATATATATACTAATTGTTTGTTACTTTCATTATTTTAGACTCTATTGGTTGGTTATATGCAGCAAGAGGATTTTATAAATTAGAAGATTATCATTCTGTCATAGAATGTATAACACCAGCATTACGTAATGAAAGAACAAAAAGAGAAAGTCAACACTTACTTGCATTTTCTTTTCTACATACCGGTCAAATTGAAGCAGCCGCTGGTGCATTTTTTAAAAGTATAAATTTAGGAAACGATACAGATTGGCAACCATTTGTTGAACTTTTAATAGATAATCCAAAATTAAAATTGAGTTAGAATAGGAAAAAGTAATATGCAAAAAAAACATTTTTTTTAAAATATATCATATTTTTGTAATTAAATTATTAATCTTGTAGTAATTTATCAAAACTTTTATTTTAAAAAGTAATAATATTAAGTAATCTTTTTAATATACCCATTTAATCTATATGTAAATGTAAATAAAAAGATTTACATATATACATATTTATTTAATAATTTTTTTTATTTATTTTGATTTAAAAAATATAAATTCAATAAATAGTTACACAAAAGGTTAGATTTGAGTAACAATAGTATAATAAATATTATTAATAAAAAAATATCTTTTTTATATAAGAAATGTGTTAAGCTAATGGCAATAATTTTATTTTATTTAAATATATATTCATTAAAAATATAAATAATGAAATAAAAATATGATATATTATAAATAAAAATTAGTAAAATATTAATAAAATAAAAACAAGAAAGGTTTTAAATATTAAAATCTAAACCTTTAATTTTTGTGGAAAAAAATCTTTCATTTTTATAAAATCATAAGTAGAAAAAATTAATTATGAAAATGAAATTAGAAAAAATATAAATTATTACATTTTATATATATTAATGAGTAGCTCTTAGAAAATATGCTTATTATAAAAACTAATTTATAATTTTCTTTTCAATAAATAAAGAATATAGGATACTTTTTAATGGATTATTAATATTTTATATTTACCAAAGAAAGATATTATGATTAAAACATATTAAATATTATATCAAAATAGAATTTATAATTATTACTTTTATATAGTAGTTTAAAAAATTAAAAATATTGATTCTATGATGACTATTATATTATAAAATGAATAGTTAAAGTAATAATAATAATAATAATAATAATAATAATAATAATAATAATAATAATAATAATAAAATGAAAATTAGTTAAACTATAGTTTTACTATGAAAAAAATCATACTGTTCATTGATAATTTTATTATTAAAATGGGGGCTTATGATTAAATAGATAAATAGATAATTTTAATTAATAATATAATGTAACTATTATAAGATTATTGTTATTTTATTATTATATACTTTAGATGGAATGGAAGATAGAAATAGTTATTTTGTTATAGAATTGAAAAGTAGTATAAATCTAAATTTTCAAATTTGGTGTTAATGATATACTTTAATGTAACACAAACTTAATAATTTTTAAAAAAATAAAACAAAATTTTTAAATTTAATAATTAATAAAATTTAATATTAAATAATTTTAGAGTATAAAAAATAATATTTAATTTTTATTTTTTATTTTACAACAAAAATTATAAAATAATAATAAAAAAAAGCAATCAAAACAATAACAAATTAAAAAAAAAAACAATAAATAACAACAAAAATAAATTTAAATAATAATAAATTGTATATTATAACAATCAGCTTGTAATAACTCTTATTATTATATAGTAATAATTAGTAATAATTTTATAAACATTTTATTGATATTAAATTAAATTATTTTGGAAAACCTTTGAAACATTAATATAGTAAGAAATATTGATATTGGAAGAAAGGTTAAATAACCATGAATGTAATTTATTTTTTATTTTATTATTTTTTTTTATTTTATAATTCTTATGATAATTACTATAATATTTCTTAAAAAATTATAAAATAAAGGTTTAAACATTATATACTAATAACACAATTAATAATATTATTAATTTTTACATTTTAATATGTTAAAAAATAATTAAATAATTACAGAATAATTTACAATTAAATTCACCACCACCTCCACCAAGAACAATTTCAGGAACTATTGTTCATGGAAACAATAATAATGAAACAACTTTTACTAATTTAATTAGAAGAAATGACATTTTAATGGAATTGTAAGTTTTTCATTAAACATAAATATAACGAAATATTATTATTTAAAATATATATTATTAAATTTAAATTGTTATTATTATTTTTTTTTTTTCATAAAAATTCAATTAAAGTATAAAAATGTACTAATGTTATTTTATTATATTTAAAAACTTTTCACTATTTTCACATAATCTTAATTAATAGAAAAAATTTAACAAATTTAAAATGTAAAAATATTTTTATTTATCAATCAAATGATATTTACAGTAAATAAGCTTTCTTTCTTTTTCTTCTTCAAATTATATTATTATATTCAATATTAATTATTAGAATTTAATTAAAATAATACAATTTTTAATAATTAAAATTATATGGATTTATTATTTAATAGAATGGGTAGGTGTAATATTCATTCACGAAGGTTTTTACAAAGGAGGTGTATTTAAGTTCAATGTTAGATTCTCTGAATATCCTTTTCATATTTTTTATTAACATTGTAATATATTAAATAAGTTATATAAAATATTTAGTTGCCTTAACCTTTAATTTTAATTATGTGATTCAATATAAATACGGATAGAAATGCTAATCCTGTTATTCAGTTTAACACACATATTTATCATCCATTAGTCAATAAAGTTGGTTATTTCAATCCAATATATAACAAAAGCATTAATATTAAACATTCTGTTTTAAAGTTACTTTATGTTTTAAATGATGCTTTAAGTAACGAAGGAACATTTTTAGAATTTCAAAGTGATAAGATTTCAAATCAACATGCTTGGGAAACGTAATTTTTTTTTTTTTTTTTTAATATATTAGATATTTTAAGAAGATTAAAATGTATTTTTAAATTCGATTTAAATTATTTTTAGATATAATAATAATCAAGAATTTTTCCTAAAGCTTGTAAAGGATTGTGTTGATAATTCTATTTCCGATGAAGTTTTATATGAAAACAATCCAACAAGTGAATCTATCAAGTTTCAAAAAATAAATGATGAGCAATTTGAGAAGAACAAGAAACAAATTTTAGAAATTTATGTAAGTTTTTATTTTATTTTATTTTGTTATAAATATTTTCAAACACACAAATAGAAAATCTTAATGATTATATATATATATATAATTTTAGAACGATATGTCAATTTTAGATGAAAGAACAAATATAGATGAAATTGTTTATCGTTTTAAATGTGCTATTGATGGTAGAAAATAATATTTATCTTTATTGTTATAAATCCTCATTTTTTCAAAAATCGAAAAAAAAATTTTTTCTTTTCAATATTTAATAATGGAATATATATATTTAAATGATAATAAATTCACTTATAATAATATTATTATGGAAGGATATTTTGTAATACTGTATAGAATATATAACATAACAATTTTATAAATTTCCTTTTATAAAATATTAAGTACTAACTAATTAAAGACAAAGTCAAAAATTAAAAACAAAAACAAAAACAAAACAAAACAAAACAAAACAAAACAAAACAAAACAAAACAAAACAAACAAACAAAATATATATGGATTAAAAGCTAAAAAAAAAAAAAAAAAAAATAAAGTAAAATATAAATTATTTAAAGAATAATGTAAAATTATAAAATTTTAAAAATATCAAAATATTATAAAAAATATTATTTTTATTTATTTATTTATTTTTTATTTTTTTATATTTTTCTTTTTAAATATCCAATTTTATTTAAATAATTAAAGCCAAAAATGGATTATAG
The DNA here is from genome assembly GCA_002104945.1 of Piromyces finnis. Lineage (NCBI taxonomy): Eukaryota > Fungi > Neocallimastigomycota > Neocallimastigomycetes > Neocallimastigales > Neocallimastigaceae > Piromyces > Piromyces finnis. Next base: position 1,228,817 of record MCFH01000007.1, on the reverse strand, counting down.
TAAAATGGTAAAATTATAATGGCATTAATGGTGATTGTGACGTTTGAGGTTCATCACCATGTATCCGAATTCTATATATACATGTGTAATTTTCATTACCCCAATTATTATGTATTTGAAGTTGAACTTTATTTATTTTCGTGTCATAAAGTTTAAGTCGATTTATTGCATTTTGATTTAATGGAAATGTTTGTGAGGATTGGGGTCCACTTATATTATATTGAAATGTACCTAATATTAATGGAAATTCAACTTTTTTTAAATATTGTTTAATATTTATTTTATGGTTTTCTATTTCTTCATTTTGGTTTAAAAACTGATTATTAATATTATTGTTGTTGCTGCTGCTTTTAATTTCATTAATATTCTTTATTCTATTACTATCTATTTTTTTTAGAACGTTTTGACTTCCTGAAATTGCAACAAGCGTCATTGATCTTGGAGCAGACATTGGATCTCGTGTATTCCATGATGGTAAATGTTCAATTGTAATGGATGTTGGATATATAAAATGTGAAAGTTCAATACCTATTGAACCGCTTGTTCCTGTATATAAAATTTTAATTAGAAAAGATCAGAATATTATATAAATGCATATATAAGAAAATTAAATGATTATAGGAAAAAAAAAAAAAGTGCTTAAATCAAATATTATTAAAATACCTTTCATTGCCCAACAGCTATTTGGTAATAATGAATTTTCTAATGCTAAAAGTGGTGGATTATTAATAATGTGCAATCTATTAATCATATGATTTTCACTAGTAATTGGTTGAGTTTTGGTGGTTAATGATTCAATTATGGATGCTCCATATAAAGCAGTTGAATAATCAGGAATAGAATGAGTTGAATATTGATTATATTTTTGTAATGAATGATTTCTTTCTTTTTCTTTAATTCTATTTTTTACATCTGAAATAATAAAAGATTTAATTGAATTTAAAAATTCATTTTTGTCTATAGAACTCAATATGATATTTTCATTGTTTTTAAATTGTTTTCGAAAATAATCAATATTTTCTTTTAATTGAATTATTATTTCCGATTTCTTGCTAGTATACGTATTAAAATTTTTTAACATTAAATCTTCAACTAATTCTTTATTTTTCCATAAAAACTCTTTTAATGGAAGGGTAGGAGCAATTGGATATTGTACATTGAAATGTTTATTATAATCCTATTTAAAAAAGTAATAAAAACAACAACAGTTAATAACAAAGACAATAAATAATAATAAATAATAGTTATAATATATTAATAATAAGTTTCGGTATTATTATTATCATTATTATTATTATTTTTTATTTTGAAATCATTTTTTTTTTACCTTTTTTGAGAAATAGCGCTGACCAATAGTATTATAAAGATCAGTCGAAAACTCAATTTCGTTATTATTTTGATTCCAAGTAATTAAAATTTGTGGAGGAAATAAATTATCCAGTTCTCTTATGTAATTTTCAATAAAAGATATTTTATCTTCTTCGACATTACCAATTTCATTATTGAGCATGTTTCTGGATTTGGAAAATAAATCATCAATTTTCTTTGAAAGATTATCTAGTTTTTTTCTTGTATTTATAATGTTTTCAAACTGATAATTAAAATTATTCTCAATTTGTTTTAATATGGCTTTTTGTTGTTCCAAATGTAAGGAATTATATTTAAATATATTTTCATAAATAGTTAGATAGTAATTAATAATCTCAAATGAGTTTTTATTATCTTCATGAATTTTCGAAATTTCATGAATTCTATTTGATTTATAATTAAGACGACTTTTTATAATTTTGATATTATTTTCAAATTTTAATAACTTTTTTTCTATATTCTTTATTTTTCTTCTATCTTCATTTCTTCTTATTGGTTTGTAAATTATGAAATCAATTAAACTACTGATATAGTTATTATGAATAAAATTATCTATTATTAACAAATAATGAAATTCATAAAATAAGATTAATATTTTATAATAATAATAAAACAAAATAATTAATAAACTAAATGTATGAATTTAAAATTCAACTTACTAAAATATTCATTGTATGTCTTTAAATTTAAATTCAATAAATCACTACTTTTATCAATATTTAATAGATTTTTATTATTATTATCGAAATTATAAATTATACTTGGCTTTATAAATAGAGTGTTAATAATAAAAACTCCAACTGTTATTACTAATATATAATTTATTGTAGAATTTAATATTTTTTTTCCCTGACTCCCTAAGAAGTATATGAACAATTAATATAGTTAATATCAGTAATTAATATGTTTAATAAATATCACATATTAATAATACTTACAAAATATTATTATTAATAAAAAAGTAATTCCTATATTTATAAAATTTTCACTTTTAAAATTAATATTATATTGCTGTAAAAATTTCTTTATAATCATTCCTGGACTATCATTTAAATAAAATATTAAAGTCGTCACAATAATAGCAAATATTAAACTCCAATTAATATTTAAAGATAGATTAACTTTGATTAAATATAATTTTTAAATATTTATATTTTTTAGTTATGGTTTTGTATAATAAACATTTAAAATTGTATTATATATAACTTACGTAATTTTAGTGGTATATTTAATATATTTTTTATTTTTTTCAAAATATAATTTATATATGAAAATTTCTGAATAACTTATATAAAATTGAATATTAGAATAAATATTAACCTATTATTAATTGTATTTTGAAATTACTACTATTGTATATATAATTACCATTGCTATTATTATTTTCTCTTATAGCTATACGCTCCTGTTGCCTTATTAAAAATGAATGTTCTAATGATTTATTTGAAGAGAGAATATCATTTTGTCTATTGATAGTGTAAATGTTAAATTTACTAACACTTGAATTATTTCTTTGAAAATTAGAATTCAGACTTGCTGGTGTTTTAAATGTATCCTTAATATTGTCTTGTCTTTGCTTTTGAAAATTCCAATTTAATGAGTTTGGAAAAGAACTTGTGGATTTATCAATTGAAAATTTAATACGTTTATTTGTTGAGAAATTTGAATTATTATTTTTATTGGAAATAATTGAGAAGTTCTGAGTTTCAGTATTTTTTGAAAAATGAAATTGGTTGTTTGATTTATTTTCTGAATTAAATACTGTGTTAGTTTTTATATAATTTGAGGAATTTTGAAAACTCAAAGGATGAATTTCTTTTTGAAAGGGATTATTAGGATGAAAATTTTGGTAATTTGTATTCATTGAATTGAATTGATATGGAAAAGAATTTTCATTTTTTGAAGGTATATCAATATCCATATTATCTATCCTTTGAAAAGGAGACCTTTTAGAATAACTAAATCCATTTTTATTCTTTTGATTGGTATTAAATACATCAAAATTGTATGAATGTCCACCAAAACTCATAATAAATCATATAAAATTAATAACATATATACAAAATAAAAATAAAAATAAAAATAGAAATATATAATGTTTAAAAATTTTGTAATTTAATTTAATTTAATTTTTTAAAACAAATAAAATTTGCTTTTATTTCATTATAAACATGTGGTATATATTTTTAAATTTATGTTTAAAATGTTATAACAAGTAGTAAAAAAATAATATTTATTGAAATATTAAATTTTAAGAAAATTTTAATTTTATTTAGTGTTGTACAAATTATATAATAAATAAATAAATAAATAAATAAATAAATAAATAAATAAATAAATAAATAAATAAATAAATAAATAAATAAATAAATAAATAAATAAATAAATAAATAAATAAATATTTATAATTATTTTACAAATATATCATATTTTTTTCTTTTTTAAATAAAATTATATATATATACATATACATTTATTTAGTTATTATGAATTCCATTCCTTTATTTTGGTGAATAATTGTTACTATTGATGTTTTTTTTTAAGTATTCCGTATTTATTTATAATAATATCTAATCGGTTGGGTTCAGAGCCATTATTTTTATTAACTTTTTTTAAATTTAAACAATTTTCTGAGTGGGAATCTATTTTACTACTTGCTATAGAGGATGGAAAATTACGTTCAACGGATATTTTATCAAGAGATCCACTTTTTTTTGAAATGATTTCATATGTTAAATCAAAATTTTTATTTTTATTTGCTTTATTAGATTTTAAGTTAAGTTTAGGCGGTGAATCATTAGATTTAACAATATTAATTATATCTGATATAGAAGAATTTGGTTTATAAATACTATTTGATATTTTATTTGATTGAGATTCATTAAGCTTATGTGATATCGACGTTATAGGAATCTTAATTTCATTTTTAATTTCATTAAGTGTAACTGTACTATTTTTTTTTGATGAGGAAAATGACATTGAATTTAAATGATGTAATGATGAATTATTACTTGTCGTAGTTACTTTGGATTTTGGTAACGGTAGAATATAATGCTCTTTTACCTTATTATTAATATTAACATTATCGCTATCGCTATTATTATTTTTATCAGAGGAGGAAAAAGAAATAATAGATTTATTTGAATATATATTTCTATTATTAATATTAGTCACTGGCAATTTATTTTGTACAGGTTTCCTTCTACTAAAGGCTCTCGGTTTAGGCCCATTTTTAAGATTCATATTATCTTTTTTCAAAATTTGTCCTTCTGGAAATATTTCTTGTAATTCAAAACTTGCTGTTTTATTTTCATTTTTAATTCCCCTTGAAACACTTTTTTTATTTAAATTGTTAATTTTCATTAAAATATTTTCATGGATTATTTTATTTGAACTGTTATCGTTTTTGGTAATTTCTTTAATTCCTTCTTGGTTTATTTTATTTAGACCATTTTCTTTCTTTGAAGCTTCTTTAATTTCCTTTTGATTTATTTTATCACCATTTGAATTACTTACTTTATTTAAATTACATTTTATATTATATGAATTAATTAAATCATCTTTAATAAAATTTTCAGTATGTTCTTGGTTAGAATTATGCTTTATTATTTCATTATTTATTGATTCTTTATTATTAGATACTTTAACTATTTTTTTTAATGGTGAGTTAATTATTTCTGAAGGTTTTCTTTTTAAAGAAATGTTTTTTGAAGGACTTATATTAATTACTGGTTTAATAGATTTTATTGATAGATCCTCACTTTTGTAATTAATTTTACTTGATAATTTGTTAATAATATGCATAGCTCTTTTATCATTGCTTGGTAATTCAGATTTCATTTGATTTTTATCTTCTGATTTAGATAATACTATCTTTTTTGTATTTGACAATAAACATTTTGGTTTTAATATTGATCGTTTCAAACTCATTGTTTTAGATCTTTTTTTTGGATTTATTGAGAGAATAAGATCAAAAAGATTAAATAAAGAATTTCCGTTTTCAGAATGATTTAAAATCTTATTTAGAATCATATTGAAATAATCTTTTAGCGAGGAAAGGAAAATCAATTTTGAATCTGAAACATCTAAATCTGTATGATTTTGTAAAAAATATATAATATCTTTCAATTGATTTATTTCTATTTTCAATATTTCTAAAATTTTTGAAATATTATCATCTGAGTTTTGATTTTCAAATTTATTTTTATTTTGCTTTTTGCCAATTTCTATTGAATTATTCCTTTCTAATTTTTGATTTATTCTTGGGTTATAATTTGTGTTAAAATCAGATGAATTTTCATAATCCAAACTTAAACTTTGAGATATATCATTTTCTTTCTCTTTTCTTGATATATTCATATCAAAGAATTTTTTATTTCTATTTATACTATCATTATTCTTAATTTCAAGTTTATCACTCTCCTGACTCAAATTTTCAATTTTTTCATCAAATTGATAATTTGATTTATTTTTTAATTTACATGATAATAATTGATTATGATTTATCAATTCATTAAATTTATTTATTGAAACTGGCTTTTTACAACACATATTTTTATTATTTTTATTACTATAGTCTTCAATATTATTTTCTTCAGTTTCATTCCGTATTATATTTTGAGTATTGTTATTAATTTCCTTTACACTTCTTTGATAATACTTATCATGATTAGGATAACATATTGATGTTGATTTAATAAATTTTGGTAAAATAAGATCATCATTTTGTTGTTTTGATTTTTCAATGATTTTAATTACATAAATATTATTTAATGAAGTATTATCTTTTCTGAATTTACTTTTTTTTTGTACGAAACGTGATTCCATTTTTTCTTTTTTATATTTAGCATATTTATATTCACGTATAAGTGTAATTACTTTCATTGTAGATTCAGGCCATAAAGGAATCAAATCCTCACACATTTTTTTTATAACAATTTTATTCCTATTTCTTTGAATTTTTGAATCTAATGCTTGCTCTTTTGAAATTAATATTTCTTTATCCAGACTTAGTTTAATAATATTAAATAAAGCTATTCTTGAATACTTATCCCATGAAAATTTTATTGGAATATTTATTGCTTTTTTTATCTTATTATTATTAATATTTGTATTTGAAAAAAAAATATCATCCTTATTACTATTATTATTATTATTATTATTATTATTATTATTATTATTATTATTATTATTATTATTATTATTATTATTATTATCATTTTTTGATTCATGATTGTTTAATTTTATACAATTTTTGTTCTTTTATATTTCAATAAATATTGTATTTATTTGGTAATAAAAATATTAATATATTTTTTATTATTTTTAATATAATATATATATTTTTTGTTTTAAAGTTTTAACTTACAATATTAATTCTATATTGATCAATAATTTTTTTTAATGCTTGTATATGCATTCTTTGTTCGTTTGTTAAATTTAATATTTTTTCCTCTAATACAACTTTTTCAATAAAATTCTTGATTCAAATAAAATTTTATATAATTATAATTATTAAATGTTTATTTTTATATATTTATTATTAGTTTTCATATATTTACCTTCAGATAATTAATATCTTCATTAAATTTATTTTTCAGAATAAGTCTAAGATGTCCATAAAAATTCATATTTAGTTGGTTATATTTATCTGCTAATTTTAATACCTTTTTCAAAACTGGTAGTAATGTTTCGGGTAATGATTCAAAACTATTCCAATTGCCTATATTTCCCAATAAAATTATATTTTAATAACAATTTAAAACAATTATTAAAAGAAAAAACAATAATACAATAATACAATGTTAACACTAACAACACTAATACTAATATAAAAAAAATAATGTAAATTTTACATTAGTACATACATTTATCAGATTGATTTTTTAATTGTTTCATATGTATTTCTAATTTTGGATCTAATGGGTATAATGTACTCGGTATCTGTAACTGATATATATATATATATTGTAAATTAAAATTTAATGATTTGAATCTACATAATAATATAATAACAATATTATATAAGAAGAAAAAGAATAGTTTTACCAGTTCAATTTTATTTACTTTATTGTTTTCATTTTTCGAAACTTTAATATCATTTTCTAATGGCTTAATTTTTGTATTTCTTTTTCTATTTTGATATTTAAAACAAAATATAAAATTTAAAAATTATTAAAAACCTAATATTAATATTATATTTATTATTTTTATATTCTTTTAATATAAAAGTTTAATGAAACCTTTTATGCTTTCCATATATTCCTGACCATACTACAAAATTTTGTTTTTCAATTTTCTGTAATTTTGATGAATTGTATATAATATAATCTTCACTATCATCAATAAATGGATCATTTTTATCATATTCATAGAATTTACGTTTTTTCCAATTAGACATCTTTTATATGGTATATTATATGTTATTAATATATTATAAACGTACTTTGTAAATAATAATAATAATATTTAGTCAATTTAAAATTTAGCTTATATTTACTTGTTTTTTTAATTCCGTATATTTTTCTTTTTCTATTATTTCACGTAAATACAATGCTCTTTTGATATCTAATGGCTTATTATTAATTATTATATTTTCAATTTCATTAATATATTCGTCTTTATTCTCTTGCTGTTTAAGTTTTTCATATTCAAGCGGTTTTATTTCTTCAGTATTTTTTTCGTCCTTTTCATGTGTTTCTTCAATATTACTTATTCTTTTTTTTTGCTTAAATTTCCTTATGCCTTTTAAAACATCATCGTCTTCTTCATCTTCATCATTATTATATTTTTCAATATTAATTATTTCATTATTATAATCTATTCTCTCCTCTGATTCAATAAATAAATTTAAATTGTTTATTTTATATTGATTTTTTTTAGGAATTAATGAATTTGCATTCAATTTATTTTTTTTATTTTCAAAAGTTTGAATTATATTATTTTCAATATTAATACTGGTGTCTGTAGGACATTTATTGTAATTATTTATTTCATTATTTGAATTACTAATTGAAACTGAATTACCTATTTTATTTTCTGGAGAAATATTATGACTTTTTCCAAAATTTTCTTGTTTGATACTTTTATTCTTATTGCTATTTTTTTTGTGAATGTAGGTACTATTTTGAAATAAATCTTTAAATGATATTACATTATTTTCTAAATGATTTTCGTCTATTTGTACTAATATCCTTATTGTAGGTTTTCTTTTTTCAATTATATTATTCTGAACGTTGATTTGATTTAAATTAAAAAATCTTTCCATTTAATAAAAATTAATACTTATATTTTTAAATGTTTTAATGAATTTTGTTATTAATTAAATTTTGTTATAATTCATATATTAATAAATAAATGAATTATATTTATTTATGTTTGCGTCCAACAGTTTATTGGCTTTTATTATATATATAGAAAAGGTAAAATATTTAAAAGGATTTATTATTTTTGATAATTGGACATTCAAGATATAAAAAAATACAGAATACAATTTCTTTTTGGGAATAAACTTTTTAAATAATATGCTTATTTATTCGATTTATTAAAATATTAAAAGATATCAATATATTCTTAATTTCTTTTCTTTTTCTTATTATTTTAAAATAAAGAATTTATGTGATATTTATATTATTTTTTTGTCTCTTCAATGAAGTAAAAAATATTATATTATTTGAAGAATTAAATAAAAAGATTGTACCATTTTATCTAAATTTAATCAATCCTTATTTAAAAATTATTAAATATATTTTTAAATTTATTATATATTTTTATTTCATATTATAGATAAAATGAAGGATAGAAAACAAAAAAAACAGATGTTAAAGTATATGTAATAATAACAAAAGCACTGATAATACATATAAAACTTTTTAAGTAAATATGATTAAAAGTGTATTTTAATAATTCAAATGTTTCTTTCTTATTTTTTACTTGATTATTTTTTAATTTTTAAAGAAATAATTTTCTTTAATTTTATTGGTTTCCTTTTTTAAAATTATTTTTTCAATTAAATATCTTTGTGTAACGTCTATGTTTAATTATAATAAAAAATCAATTATTAATTGATGAAAGTTCGAAAATTATTAATAATTATTAATAATTTTGAAATTAATTATGAAAAATTTATTATTATGTATATTTTATTAATGATGAAATTTTAATTATAAATTTCATAGTATTTTATTTTTTTGATAAGATTGAATTATGAGATTTTAGATTTTACAATATATTTGATTATTTTTAACTTTTCATTATAAAAATTTTGGTTTATTTAATACAAGATTTGGAGTTTTAAAATGTTTTAATAAATATTTAAAATAAAAAGTCATTTTTTCTAAAAATTGATTATATGAATACTTAATAATTAATTCATTCATGTTGCTATTTTCCATCTAATATTTTGTTTTTATTTAGATAATTGAAAAAAAAAATTATAGTGTTAGATGTTATAATTTTATTTTAAGTTATTATTAATAAGAATTATTAATATTATTTACTTCTTTCAATATTTCATTTTTTTTTATTGAATATTTTTTCAGTGTATGAATAGGCATTAATGAAATTATTTCATGATTTTGATATTCATTGAATACAGCTTTTGTAATTATGGGTACTGGTCGTTTTATAGAACCATTCAATTCAATAATTATCTTAAATATTTTATTGATTTTATTATTTATTTAATATATATACTTTACATATATTCATTTATGTAGATGTATATTTTATCATAATATTACCTGAACTTGGATTAGCAGAAAAAGTTCATACCAAAAATCTGTTTGACTCAATTTTTTAATATATTTTTGAGAAACTTTCAAAAACAAATTTATAAAATTTTCACTCACTTCTTTATGAGATGAAAGATTAAAGGTCATACTAACCAAAGAACATAATTTCCCTTTCCATAATAATTCTTTGTTAAATGTAATTTTTTGAGAATCTAAATAAGCTATATATTATATACATTGATATGTTTAAATAAATAAATAGATAAATATAATAATAACCATAATAAAAACTGATTATATTAACATTTACATTTAATTACTATGTTTATATCATCTATTTTTTTTTTTGAATTTCTTTCTTTATCTTTATTATTTATTGTTTTATTATTATTATCAGTATTTTTTAATACATAATTTTCTACAAAATCAATAGTTAAAGTTATTGATTCATAATACAGGAATTCTAAAATTTGATGGTCAATATTACTTATATTGCTGTTACTTTTATTATCCATATAAAGTTTTAAACAATTGTTATATATATTTTAATTTAATGTTTTTTTTTTTTTTATAAAAAAGTTATAGTATATTATAATAAATATAGGTTTATAATTATGCAGTAATAGTATATTTAAATAAAAGAAATTTTTTTTTAAATAAAAATATTAAGTTATTTTAAAATAAAATTAATTTTTATAAATTAATATTTCTTATAAAAAGGTAGTATAGTACTATTATTATTTAAAATATATACATATATTTTTCTTAATAATAATTAATATTTTAATAATAATAATAATAATAAAAATAATAATAACAATAATAGTAGTAATAAAAGCTAAAATCAATAATATATATTGTAAAAAGCTACCAATATTAATTCAAAATACAAAAAAAAAAGTCCTTTTTTTTTGAAATTAGAATTTATTTTTTTTTTTTAAGATTAAATTATTTTATTTTATCTATAAAATGAAAAATATTATTTAATAAATTTTATTTTATATTAAATCATTCATTTATGTAATTATTTTTTATCTAAATTAATTAGATAAAATAATTCAAAATTTGATTTTCTGTTGCCAATCATAAATTAATTTAATTAAGTTTAATAGTATTTTTCTTGTAATGCATTTAAAAAAAAATAATACAGTACTTATAAATAAATAAGTAGATGTTAAGAATTATAAAATTATAATATTATAATCATTATTATATAGAAAACTAATTTTTTTATGTTTCTTATTTTTTATTATAATTTATTATTATATATATTTTTAGTTTTATTTTATTTATTTAAAATTAGGTAAAATAATTTGAAGTATAATCCATTTATTATAATATTTTGTAAAATTTCTTATAAATAAAGTAGAAAATGAGTGGAATTGATTTAATAAGAGACGATAACGGTAATTTAATTAAAGTTAAAATTAACAACACTATCGCTTCTGCTGAGGTAATTTATTTATTTATTTTTTTTTTAAAAAAAATAGTCAATAACTTTTAAAAATTTTCATTATCTTAAATATTTATATAAAAATGAAGATAGTAATAAATATTAATAAATTTAAATAATAAAGGTATACATGTATGGCGCTACTTTAACTTCATGGATTGTTGAAGGTCAAGAGAGAATTTTCTTAAGGTAAAAAAAAAATTAATCATTCATTATTAACTAGAAAAAATTATTTTTGAAATTGTGTCTTTATACTAAATCAATATTTTTAATTTAATTCTTTAATTTTAATACAAGTAAAAAAGCTATTTTAAATGGCTCTAAAGCCATTCGTGGTGGTATTCCTATAGTTTTCCCTCAATTTAATACTAAACTAACTACAGACCTCCCATCTCATGGTAACATATTTCCTTTATTGTTTAAATTTTAATAATTAAAGGAGATTTTTTTTTTTAATAACATATATCAAATTAAAATAGGTTTTGCTAGAATTTCTACTTGGAAATGGGGTGGTATAAATATTAACACTCCTGACAGAAAGGAAGTTTCATTTAGTAATAATATTCTTTATTTATATATATATTTTATTTTAATTTATAATATATATATATCAAATATCTAAGCATTATTAATTCATCAATATTAATAGTTTTAACCGACAAGGAAATTAACAAAAAATATCTTGAAATTTGGCCACACCAATTTAAATTAGTTTATACCGTCCTTTTAGATGGTAAAATAAGAATAATTATAAAAATAACAATAAATATTCTAAACGCATATTTAAAAAATATTATATAAAACAAATAATTATTATTACAAAAAGGAAAATCATTAAGTACTAAGATAAAGATTAAGAATACTGGTAATGAACCATGGTTATTCAATACCCTTTTACACACCTACTTTAATGTTAAGGTACATTATAATTAAGCTTTACTATTTAAAATTTATATCTTCTTATATAAATAATAATTCACAGAATAAATGTATTTAATTATCTAATAAAAAAAATAAAATAAAATTAAAATTTTTTATATTATTAGGATTTAACTGAAGCCGGTGTTCATGGTTTAAAAAATTACAACTATATTGATACTTCACCAGAAGGTAATGGCGAAAAGAAGATGGAAGACAGACAAAAAATTGTTTTCCAAAAAGAAGTCGATAGCATTTATTATGACGTAAATCAAAAATCATTTAAATTACAAACCGGTTTTAAGAATGATATTATCGCTGAAAAATGTACTTTACCAGATATTGTTGTTTGGAATCCATGGATTGAAAAATCAAAAAGAATGGCTGATTTTGGTGAAGAAAGCTACCCAAATGTAATAACCATCATTAAATAATATTATTATTAATAATAATATATATAATAATTAGTTGATTTTCATATGAATTAAATAAAATATATATATATATATTATTAATTATAATAACAATAAAAAGATGTTCTGTTTTGAAGGTAAAAAAAAAAAAAAACAACTTTTTTCGTATATATAAATTTTTTTAATTAATTGAAAATATATATTGATTAAAGTTTATATATAAAATTTAATTAGTTGGTAGCGTCTATCAACCAATTGAGCTTGATGTTGATGCTATTTATGAAGGTGGACAAGTTTTAACTGTTGTTTAAATAGAAAATTTAATTGCTTATAATTATACTAATATTTATAAAAAAAAAAGAAATTATAGAAACAAATGTTCTAAGTTCTTTATAAGCTTTTAAAAATTGGTTTTATTATTATTATTAAAAATAGTAATAATAATATTAAAAAGATAATTAAAAAACATCAATTGAATTTTTTTTTGTTCTAATAAATTAAAATTAAAATCAAAACAATATAAGAATAATAAGAATAAAAAAATATTAAATAAATAATGATAACAAAAAGTAAACTCTATATTCCTAAGCAAGCATTAAATCAATTTTTTTTTTAGTATATTTAAATTTTATTTAATAAATATTTAGTTTATTTCAATTTTTATATATATATATATATATATAAATCATCAATAAATTATGTCTAGCAAATATATAAGTATAAAAAAAAATCATTATTATATACAGCTCTTTTTTATTTTAATAGAAGTTTTTTTATTGTTTTGATAAAGTGAATGGGATTAATTATATTAATATGATATAGATAATACCAATATAATAATAATCTTATAACTTAATTCTAATTTTAGAAAATTTTTATTGATAATATAAACTTTACTATAAAAATAAAGTTAATTATTTAATTGATAATAAATATTTATGTATAATGATTTTTATTTATAGAAAGAGTATATTAAAAAAACATATAATAAAATCTTGATATTTTATTTTCTTATTTAAAACTAATCTAATTACTTTTTTTTTTTTTTTTTTTTTTTTTTTTTTTTTTTTTTTTGATTAGTATTCATTTACTTCATATAAATAAGTTAAAAAAAAATTATTTATAGTGTATTAACAACAATAATGCTTTTTTCTTTCTTAAATACAAAACATAAAAAATATTAAACTTAAAATTGAAAAACTAAAAGATTACATAAACAAAAAAAAATAAAAATTTAGTCAATTTTAAAACTATATATATAAACTTTTTTATTTTTTTCATATAATAATAAAAATTTAAATTATTGATACTCTAAAAAAAAAATTGTTATATAAAAATATGGTTTGTAATTTTTAAATTTTAAATTGTATAGTATTTTCATTTATATAGAATTAAGTTTAATCTATTTATGTTTTAATTATGTTTAATCCATAATTATAAATATTAAGAATTTAAGGAGAAATAATATAAAGTTAAAAATAAAGAAAATTTAATGCATATATATTTTTTATAATTATAACAAATAAAATTTTAATTGTATATAAAGAAAAATAAAATAACAATTATATATATGAGATAAATGATTGTTATAATGCTTTTTTTTATTTATGTAATAAAATTATAATAAAATCTATTTTTTGAACAAATATTATAGTGGTTGGTAGTAATTAAAATAATTATTATTTAAATGAAAAATAGAATCTAATTATAATTTTGTTATTAATAAAGTTTGTATTCATTTTCAAAAAAAAAAAAAAAAAGTAAAGAAAAAATACAGAGAAATTATTATATAAAATTTTGTCTAAAAAAAAGTAAGAATTGTGATTATAATAAGTTTCTAAGAAACATTTAGATTATTATTATTGAATTATTGAATATAGAATTGATAATAAGAAAAGTAATTAAATATCATTTTATTTATTATTACTTATTCATTAGAAAGTTCCAAAATAATATTACTATAATTATATCATATAAAATATAATAAATTATTTATAAAAATAAAACCTATTATTGTAATAAAGAATTATGAATCATTAACTTTGAACAATTAAAGACCGATCTTATTTAAATATAATGATTTATTTGTAAATACTATTATTGTCTTAAAAATAATATCGAGATTTCAATAAAAAAGGAAAAAAAAAAAGAGGATTAATAATTTTATTAAAAATTCATATTACATAAATATTAGAGATAAAATATAATAAAAATAAAAATACTTGTAAATTTTTTTTAAAATAGTTAATGACTAATATACGAGTTTTTCAAAAATTCATAATTATATATATGAAGAAACAAGATATAACTGAATTAAAAATTGGAATATTTATTTAATTCATTAATTTATTAATTTAATATAATCCATTAAAAATATTCATTTCATAATAGGATTATCTTGAAGTGAAAGCATAAAAGATTATTGAAAGAAAGATATTATATTAATTAGTAGTTGTAATAAGTATTTCAAATATTAATATAAGAAATAAATTTTAAAAATTTTTTAAATTCATAAAAAAATTTTCAAAAAACAAAAACAAATTTATAAGTTTGCAATATCAATAAGTTAATAAAATATAAAATGACATCGTTATTACATATTATTAACTTCACTTAATACTAATTATTATTAAATATAATTATTTTAAAGATATATAATTTATATTTTACTTATAACTATTTTTTTATATATATTTTACATTTTATATAATGGTATTATTGATAAACCAATAAATCGGAAATTATATCTATTTCAAATATACAATATATATATGTACTTTTAAAAATAATAGGAAGATTAAATAAAGAAAATATCTTGAAATATTATTTTTATATCTTTACTAGTTTATATATAGAAAGAATAAGAAAAAAAAAAAAAAAAAGAAAAAGATTGGAGAATTTTAATATTTTATAAAAATATTGAAATAGTTATATATATAAATAAATATATATATATTTAAAGAATAAAGAATAAATATTCAGTTTTTATAATGGATGGAGATGGTAATAATACATCAACAAATAAAGTCGGTAATAATGAGGAGTCAGAACAACGTTCAAAATATCCACTTAGAGGAATATTAACTAATAAATTCCCACCACCATATAGTTATGCTGATTATCGTGCATTTTGTTTAACAGAACTTAGTCACGATAACGTAGATTTTTATTCAGAAGCATGCATTTATAGAACAGAAGCCTTAAAGCGTTTTAATAAATTAACAGCAGGAAATAGTGAAGATCAAGAATCGTCGTCTAATCAAGGAAGTAGATACCTTGAATTCGATAAAATAAAAAATGGAAATTTGCAATCAGATTACTCTAGTCAGCAAAACCTAGCACATCAACAACAAACAAAACAATTAGAAGAGGGTGATAGACAATATTTATCATATATATTACAAGATATTTCACGTAGCTATATACAAATTGGTGCACCTAAAGAAATAAACTTATCCCAAGTTATTAGATCCCGCTTAACTCAATATATATATGATGGAAACAATTTACATCCTGATATTCTATTACCTGCGATGAATAAAGCATTTGAAATGATGAAAACAGAAAGTTATCCTAGATTTTTAAGAGCTATTTTATCAGGCCAATATAAATCTAAGGTATCAGAACAGACAAATACTCAACAGCCTACTGTTTCATCTAATTTATTCCATGAAAACGTAGAAATAGTTTTTCCTAATGTAAAACAAAATAAAGAAGCTTCAGATAATACAGCGCAAAAAGAAAAAGATATTAATACCCCTAAACCTGAAGTTATCACAAAATCAGCACAAATAGAATCAAATGGAAAACAAGAAAAAACCAGTAAATGTTGTTGTTTAATACAATAATAAATTATTAATTAATATAAATATAATGTTTTTTTTTTTATATTTCTTTTAATATTTATAATTGTTTTTCAGTTTTTTTTTTTTTTTTTTTTTATTTTCTAATCAATATATTATTAATTTTTTTGTTTTAGTTGAATAATTTTTTTAATTATAATTATATATTAATTAGAGGTTTGTATTGAAATTTAGGATTAAAATATAAAAGTCAATAATTTATTATATATTTTTTTCCATAATAGAAAACATTATTATCAATTTTCTTATTATATAAATATATTTATGTTTATATATATAGTCATAAAAGAAAAAAATTAATTATTTTGTATTTATAAATAAAAAAATAAATAAAAAAAAAGAAATTAATAAATTAATAAATAATAATGATATAATATATACATAATAATAGGATATATACCATTGACAAAGAAAATATATATAATAAAACATTTGAAATGCTTTTATATATCTAATTTTATTCCTTTTATATTTATTTTTTATTATTTTATATTACTTTCAGTTAATATATAATTATTATATATATTATTAATTGATTAAAATTTTATTAAAATTAAAAAGATATGCATAAGAAAAGAAATAATTTATTTATTAATAAATTTATTTAATAGATCTCAAAAATTAAAATATTATAAATAAATACAATAAATATTTTATAAAATATGAATAAATATAATAACTTAATAATATTAATTATAAAAAATGGTTGTGAATAGATATAATAATTTAATTATAGTATTAATGATTATAAAAAATGGTAATATTTTTTTTAATTAATTATGTGATATATTTATGTTAATTTTTTTTTTTTCTTTTTTTAAAAATTTTTTAAATCTAATTATCCTAACTGTACATATTCATTAGCTTTTCACGTTTATTGGATAAATGTCCTAACCATAATAATTGTTCATGTTGTCTCCAGTATCTTGTGATTGAGAATTTTTCAATGGTTCTTTTTCTTAATAGAAGACCTAATTCACGTCGACTTTCTTTTATTAATGGATCTTTCATACGTGCTTCAATAGCATCTTGGCCCTTCTTTATTAATTCTTCAATTGTTAATGTATCTTTTGATTTTTTATTTACAATCTGTTGTAGACCATCTGTCATACAAAGGACAGATAATTGAGCAATGGCTAATTGATTTGGTTTCTGTGGTGGTACAATCTTACCATAGACTATATTATTTTTAAGATCAGAAACAACTTCTCGAGAACCACCAACATCTGTACATACTACAGGTAATCCACATAAACCAGCTTCCCCAATAGCCAATGGTAAACCTTCAGTAATGGAAGAATTAACAAAGACCCATCCAGTTGGAAGAACATTGGATGGATTACCTAAACCCTTCAAAATTACATTTTCAGTTAAATTCAAAGAAGAAATAAGATTAAGTGTTTCAGCAGTATAATTTGGATCTTTTTGAAGAGAACCATAAATATGAAGTTTATAGCTATGTATACCCATTTTGTTAACAATAATATTAGCTGAATAGATAGCATTGTGAATATCCTTAACAGAACTAATATGAGAAAGCATAACTGCTAATGGTGTTGAAAATTCACGTTCTGGATTTGGATTAAACTTTGCAACATTCATACCATTAACAATAGGATAAATTTTTTCACGAGCTTCAATCATTTTTCTTTGATTATTATATTTTTTACCACTTAACCATTCTTCCCATGTAACATTTTGAATACTGGTACATGGTGTAATATAATCAGCCTTACTATAGACTAAATAAGAAATTAAGCGCGTTAATCCAACAAAACCGTTTTGAATAAATCTTGGCATAGTATCACTATAACATAAACCAAACAGACGCTCACGCCATAATATACCATGATCCCAAATAATTAGTCTTGACTTATATAAAGCTTTGGCAACAACGCCAATAATGGCTTGAACACCATGGTGAGAAGCATGAAAAACAGATATATTTGGAATTTCAGCAGTAATTGGTAATAATAAACGTGTGGTAAGAGAGAAGAGCATATCTATTTCAGAAACAGTTGGCATTTCTACACTTAAAGAGTTGCCCTTACTTAATTCCTTTTCACAGTATTCTAACCATGTTTTTAACCATACAATTTGTGTTTTTTTATGATTCCATGAGATTGACCAATCACATTTTTGGAAGTATAGGTACATATCAATGAAAAGCTTTTCATAGCAGTCCAAGTTATCTTCAGTAAATTTGGTTTCTATCATACCTTGAATAAGAAGTTTAACCATTGGAATGAAAATAGATTGAATAATATTATCTCTGGTTGCTTGTGTTTTTCTACGTAATGAAAGATAATCATGTTCACGATAGACATTTTCGTTTGGTGAAGAGAAATCATTATCCCAGAGAGGGAGATAACGGATAGAAGTGATGTTTCTTTCAATTTGATAATCACGTTGAACTAATTCAGCACCACCAATTTCAACAATAGCTGTCCAACGAATACGGTCTAAATAATCAATTAAATCCCTACGACAACTACCAACACCACCACCACCAGTTGGCCATGTACCACTATCTAAATTGACAACATCTAAAATATCATCATTGCCTTCATCTTCACTAATAGTAATTGTATGACCACGATTAATTGATAATAATGTAACGTTAGGTTTAGCAACTTTTGATCTAGAATGTGAAATAGTAGAGAAGTAAGACATGCTGTGACTGGCAGCAAAATTCTTGGCATTTTGTACTACCAAATCTTTTGAGGATGAAATTTCAGTTGCATCTCCACCAGTGGCCAAAATTGCTAGATCACTGAAACGTAAGTGAAGGTTAGAACGGATAGTTGGAATATCATTAACAATTAAGATAACATCAAGAACTTCTTTTTCTTTTTGAAGGTCTTTGCGAGCTTTTTCACGATAACCCATATCACGATGCTTCCAATAAGATTTAAGAGCGTTTTCTTTACGTAAAATGTCTTCATCAATATCACGAGCATAGACACCTGGAAGATTACCAGCTCTCCAAAAACTCCATAATTCTTGACGACTACGAGCAGTACTAAATGGTTTAGTATAAAAGGAATGCTTTGATGTATTTGAAAATGGGTTGAAGGATTTAGATTCTTTAAGACGAGAAGTGAGAAGTTCATTACTGAAATAATAGGATTGTGGTGGACGTCTTTTTAAAAGGAAATATGGATCTTCAGCTACTTCTTTCGGTGTTGGAACAGATATTGGATTAAATTTAGAATCTTTTGAAAGCATAGTTGTCTTATTTTTGACATGTTGTGGATGAGAGTAATCGAATTCAGTAACAAATTCCGTTTGAGGATCACTTAAACGGCAAAAATGAACTTCTTTTAACTTTGGTGGAATATCTTTTCCAAAATCGTCATTTCTCCATCTTTCAGAATAGTATACAACCATAACCCACATTTCACTCATACATTTATAAGTAGTAAAGAGGTGTTGAGCATAAGACAATGTAGTATTAGCATGATCATAAGTATAATTGACTTGAATATCTATTTTTTCACCACTACTACTGACGACATGAAGTATTGACATAGTAATTAGGGAAAGCTCATTACTAGTAAGGTATTGTTCTTCATAAAGCTCTGGTGACTTACTGATTTGAATGAAATCACGGTAATTTGCACTACTAATTTCACCGTGTAACTTGTAAATCTTTTTTGGGAAAGCTTGATGCTCATTGGAATATTCGTAGTAGATAGTGGAAGAAATATTTTTATTGTTATCCAACATATGTTCTTTAATTAATTGACCATTTTTACGATTATAAAAACCAATACTGAATGGTTTATCTTTTGATGTTGGTTTCCAATCGGCAGTTGCTTTATTTTGGAAGTAACGTGTAGCAATAAGATAACCTTCACGATTACTTTCCACTAAACTAACAACATTACTTAATGAGGTATTATATGAATCAATTCTAACAATTTGTCTTTCTTTATTGTAGTAATGATCACGGAAACTACCTTTCTTCATTCTTTCTAATAAATTCTTGATATTCTTTTCATTTAAATAAAATTTCTTGGTAAGAATCCATCTTATTTTAGTGGAAATCTTAAAGATAGTTGAGAGGATTAAACGTGTAATATAGAAATGATTAGTAGTACTAAATTCACGACCAAAACGATTATCACCAGTGAAAGCTAAATATATAATGAATTCTAATTCTTCTAATTGTTCGACAAATTTACTACGTGTATTTGTTATACTGGTGACATTATATTTATTTTCTCTCTTATCTTTCTTTGGTAATTTACGACTTATAGAACGAGAAATACTGTATCTACGATTAAATAATTCTTTTGAAGCTTGCTTTTTGAGAGAACGTTTATGAACCATAATTTCCTTTGGTAGTTTTTCATTTAAACATAAATCACCAACTCTTCTTGCAACATAAATGGAAAGAACTGAAAATGCAATAATTTGATTAATTTTCATGTTATTATTATGCTTTTTGTGAAGAAGCTTGGTTAAATCACTTGGAATCTTACCATTAATACTAATACTTTCAATATTATATTTTTTTGAGATTCTATTGATATACTTGTACCATATTGTATTTAGTTGAATAAGGAAAAGTTTGGTATTACGTTGTAATTTTTCCCACTCACAATCAATATCAATATCCAACAAAGCTTTTCTCTTTTCTAACTCTACATAACCATAAATTAATTTCTTTAATTCACGTTTATCTGAAACACATATTTGATATTGATAACGAATTGGTAATTCACTTAATTTCTCTCCATCTTTAATTAAAAGTTCTAAAATGGCAGCTTCTGCATGTGAGTAACCAGCATTTTGTTCAGCATATTCATGAATAACAGATGAAGCTACCCATTCAATAAGTTTTGGATCAATTTGATCCCCTATGTAATCATTAGCAATAGGAGGTAAAAAGGTATATATATCTAAAACATTCTTAACCTTATTTTTAAAAGATATTGCACAGTAACGTTGACCCCTGATATTAAATGTTTCTTCTGGAGCAATTTTAACCTTAATTGAACCATTATAGAAACTTTCATAAATATTTTGAAGTAAATCTTCAGAGTCTGGGAAACAAATTTTTAATATATTTCTAGAGGAAAGATTTCTAAAACGATCTTTAGCATCTAATATCATTGCATAAACACTTTTTAAAAGAATTTCTGATGGAGTAATGAAATTTTTAGATGGAATTTTTCTTAAATAAATTTCTAAATTCTCTCTCGCTAATAAATCATTTTTCTGACCTATGAAACGTTGTCCAGAGGAGGCTAAATGTGGAGAAAGATTAACTGAATAATGAACATCAGAATTGAAACCACCATAATAAATGAATACAGTACAAAGGCAAAAAAGCCAACCTCCAACACAAGTGGCATAGAATGAATAGAAAAGTGTTTTACAATAATACTTTAGGAATGCTGAAAATCCAATACATAAAATGACAATAACAATCAAAAACTTATTCAAACGAACTTCACATTCTCTTGAATAGAAGAAAAGTTTGTGATATAGCCCGATTAAAAATCCAACAAATCCAAAAGCAACAATACCATAGGTTTCTAATACACTACGTTTGTAACCATGAAGAAATAAGATAATACCTGTCATACCACCTAGCATAACAATAATAACTAATAGGAATTTAACTAATTCATTTTTATAAACATAAATATCATCTTTCTTATATTGACTGATCATTTCCTTTGAAGTAAACCAACCTAATCGACTATTTTTTTCTTTATTCTTACACGATAAAACGCGTGAAAGAGTTAATTCAAGGAAACCTGAACATATTAACATGAAAAGAGTTGCATAAAGAGAACCATTAAGATAATCTTCAAATGGAATTTCTTTTTTAGCAGCTAATCTCTTTGGTAAGAAAAGATATGGTTTTCCTTCGAGGAATAAAAGAGCCCATTTATCAATAAAAATATAGATAAAATAAAAGATACCAAAGTATATAACAACACGCTCAAAATCAAATAATAAATCACCACGATTAATCTTTTCTACTTGAATCTTTTTCTTTAATTCTTCTAATGCGCATTTTAACATAGTATCCCATTCATTACTGTACTTTAATGGAGCAGTTGAACCAGATCGTTGAATATACCATCCCATTAATTCTTCTTCATATGGTTTTTGTTTGAGTCTTTCATGAATAATGCTATTATTGTTTTTTTTAACAGCTTTTTTAGCTTTATTAATTTTATTCATGTAGTAGATTCTTGCGGAACGTTCCCATAATGCAATACGTTTCATGTAATTCTTTTGAGTTTCATCAACAAATATTGTTGGTTTTGGATTATCGATAGCATAGTATTCTTGAATTTCCTCCTTAGTTGGAATCTTAATTTTGTTGGTGAAATTAAGATAATTTCTTGATAATCTACGATAACCAAAGAGCATAAAAAGATTAGAAATAATGAAACCAATATCATATATTGATAGTATAAGCTTGGAATGAGTAGAATCATTAAATATATAGTAACAAAATAAGTTTGGAATTAAAAGAATAGCGGAACCAAGTAATGCGATACTTGGACCTTTATTTTTGAAAATCCAAATATTAATATCTTTAATCGAACCAAGAATTGAGAAAAGAATTAAATAATGGCCAAATAAAAATGCATAAATCATAAATAAAAACATATATGTAATATCATAACCGGTTCTGAAAAGGGAAGCAATACCAATACCAATACTAACAATAGATAAAATTATTAAACTAGCAGAATATCTTCTTAAGAATGCAGCAGTCATTAAGGAAAATGACTTGTAGAAATAATAAAATGTACATGTTCTAGCAATTGAGTTCATTAAACCACCACAAACAGGGAAAATAAAGATAAAGATAAAGTTTAATACGTCTTTAGTAGTATTATCCATGTAGCCATTAATAAAAATACCAGAACCAATCCACCTTACAAGAATTAAATCTATAATAACAGGATAAACGAAAAGGAAGGCATTAGCTAATTGTCTAGCCTTCTTAGTATCAGTACCCTTATCCATGCTTTCAACAACTAAATTTTCTTTTATTTCTCTACTTTCTTTGACATTATTTCTCAATATTGGATGCATGTAGCTAGCTAATTGATGACTGTTCAAATCAAACATCATATTTAAATTGGATTGAGTAGTAATCATTTCCATAGCTACAGCAACTTGGTCGTAATCTGGTATGAAACTTGGGTTCATTGTAATTAATGAAGATTCCATGTTCAGCCATGCGACACGACGACATGCTTTCCAGAAAAGCATAAAAAGATAAGATAATGCTAAGGCTTCTGAGGAATTTGCTGGATAGCAATTTTTAATCATTGAATTTTCGATACGTTTACTAAATTCTTTGATTAAACGATCACCCAAAGGATCTAATGAACAATATGCAACTAAATCGTACATTTCTTTTTCTGGCTCATGAAGAGGTTCATAGCCAATTTTGACTTGTTCTTTTATTTTATCATAATAATCAAATTTTTCTACTAATAAGTGATGGGAATAATCACAAATATAACTAGCATAAGCAGAAAGTAACTCTCTTTCAATTTGATTTTGAATCTTGTTTTCCATAGAGTTTTGAATTAAATAAGTATTACGAATAAAATAGAATAATTCTGAATAGGAACTGTTTTCAATTTCATAGAAAACACGATGAGAGATAGGCAAATATTCCGGATTTTCTTGAGCAACTATTAAACTTTCTAAAAGTAAACATTTTCCAGAGTCATGATAAAAGAATCTTCTAAAATAGCAATTAATTACTAATTCAACAATATTTGGACAATTTTCCGGAACAAAAATATATAATTTTTCATTATCATCTAAACCCATAATAGCCCAAACCTTTTTATATGGCAATTCATCAGGATTCTCTTTTAATATGAATGATGAATTGGTACCAATATATATGGAAATATTATTATTTAAAAGATTTTCATTTAATTCTTTAAAATGTTCTATAGCAACATCATAACCACCGAAAACCTCGTTAAGGATACGAACAACTAATGGAGAAGGATTTTTGATAATGGAATCAATAAAGTCAATGATTTCTTCCATTTCTGGTTGAAGTTCATATTCATCATCAGATAGGGATACCATTGAATTATTAATAATGGACATAGATTGATTAGTATTACCAGAAGTTGATACATTAATTGATTTTAATAAATTCTTTTCAAGAAGATTAATCATAATGTCAATCAATTTAATTTCAACTTGTTTACGACGTTCATTACCATAAGTTTTGCCAATAGCTGTAGTACTAAAGACTCTATGTGTTTGATTAATTTGCTTCCACAAATGATTAGATGAACCTTCGATTCCACTTTCACTCCACAGTAAATCACTATTACTCTTTTTTGATGTTTTTTGATTATTTGTTTTTCCAATAACATCGTTAATTGATGGCAATTCTGGTTTTGATGGTTGACAAATAAGAACATCTGAAAGCTCTATTTGGGTAACATTATTAATAGATGGAATACGATCAGTAATGTCTTTTGGGAAATCAGTTTCACGAAGCACCTTTTTCCATATATAATGATTTAATAATTTATCTTTCCAATCTAATTGAGGCAAAATATTTAATATCAAATTACGACAAGATTTAACTTCTGTTGAGGTACACATTTCATAAATATCCAAATCATTAACAAGTGGAAATTCTGGTGGACCAATACACTTTAATGAATTAAATTCAGGGTCAAATGATATCCAACCCTTAAAGTTATTACCCATAATCCATTTACGATAATAACGACGTCTTTGATAGTGATGAAAACTTTGGTTCTTTTCTGGAGGTAATACTTCAGCATCAAGAACTATAAAATCTGTTCTTAAACTAATTTCATTTCTTAAAGCAGCTATATAATCTTGAAATTTCATATTTCCCCATTCCCATCTTGATTTTTGCTTACCATCTTGATGGAAAACAACATTATATAATATGATTCCATGAATTAAATCTCTTATTTCTTCAAAAACATCTAACTTTTTTATGTCAGTAAATATTGCATAGTATGGAAAGGCTTTTCTAAAAATAAAAAGAAATTGTTGACAATTTTCAATACCATATTTATCAATTAGATTCTGAAGGTTAGAAAAATAGAAACCCCATATCCAATTAATGGAACTGATATCTATGAGCTTTTTAATTTTTTTAGTGATATATTTACCAATTGTTAATGTAGTAATTTTTCCAGCATATGACCTTATAAATTCAGAAATATCAACATCAACTAAAATACGCTTCGAACCATAAAGTACTTCTGTATCTACACATAAACTAATATTATTGAAACCTGTTAAATTAGTATTATAATCTGATTGAGGAAGATTTGAATTATCCATTCTTTCTAAATTACTTTGACTGTATTTATTGGAATCTAATTTACTGAGAAGAGCTTCATTACTGATATTTTTAGCTATAAATCTATCTTTTGTATATGCACTCATTGGTGGTTTTCCATTATAATTATCAATATCCAATGTTACAGAATCAATTGGTCCAGAATCTACTGATAAACTGTCATAGCTTCCATTATTAGATATTGATCTATAAAAAGCATGGTATTGAATAATGAGAATATCTACTGGATTTTTAACTTCATTTAAATAGTTTAAATCAGAATTCCATATTGCAAAATTTTCTATCTCTTCACCATTAAATAATGGTTTTTTATAACAAATTTGCCATTTATAGTTGCTAATATTTGTTTCATTACCCATGTCAAATATTATATATTTTTCTATATTATTATAATTTTTATATTTTTAAAATATTTTATTTTAAAAAGGTAATTTTATATCAAGTATTTCCTTTTTTTACTTTAAATATGGATATAGTTATTATATTGAAATATATACCTAAAAAAATAAAAAAAAAAATTATATAAATATATAAATAATATATCAATGAAAGTTAATACATTAAATTATTATTTTTAATTAAATAAAAATAAATCTTATACCAATTATTTTTCTTTTATGAAATACTAAGTCTTTAGAGTTAAAGTATAACAATGTTATTCATGAAAATAAGTAAAGTACTTAGATTTTTCTTTCCGAAAATTAATTTATAATATTTTTGGTTTTCTTTTTTATAATTATTATCTTTATAATATAGATAAATTTGGGTATACTTATTGATATTAAAACTTTAAAAAGGCAAGGAAATTATTAAAGAGAAAACTATTTTGTTTAATTCAAATTATTAATATATTACCCTATATTTATAGTTATTAGTATTTACGATAATTTTCTTTTATTAATATGGAATGTGCATTTTCATAATGATATTATAATAATTATAAAAAGAAATTTAAATGAGTGGATATGATAGTTTTTCTTCTTTTATTTTCTTATATTTCACAGAAAATTTTATGTTTTTTTTTTTATTATTTTTTATATTAATATTTTTATTTAAATACCTTTTCTATAATGTTTTTATTGTAAAACAATTCAATGTTTTTAATAAATTTAAATTTAACTTTGATTTTCAATATATTGAAAGAATAAATTTTTAGAATTTCAGAATAAATATTTGTTTAGTTTGATTATAATTTTATACTTTTTCTTACTTACTATCCTTTGCACATGTTTTTCTCTAATTTTTATTATTATTTTTTTTTTTTTTTGAAGTATTTTCTTTATTAAAATTTCATTCTTTCTTTCTCCAATTTTTCCTTTCAATGTAATATAAAGGTTGAAGAAATCAGAATGTTTATAAAACTTATATGTTCTAATTCTAATAACTATATTTTTCTTGATATATAAAGATTTAATATTAAATCTATATAAAAATTAAAAAAAAAAATACTTTTCTTTTTACTATTATTAATATAAACTTTAAAAAAAAAAAAAAAAAAAAAAAGATAAATTTTGTTTAAATATAAAAAATATTAAAATATTAATATATTAATTAATATAAATAATATTTTAATCCATTATAAATTATAAATTAATATATATTATTGAATATTTATAATATTGATTTTTTAAAAAAAAATATTTATGTAAATGAATGATTAATAACAATGAAAAGGAGTAATGATAATAATATTAATATAAATAATAGCTATATTATTGTTAAAGAAAAAATATTATAATTATGAATGCTTACATATAATAATTATAATTATAATAATTATCACAACTATTTAATTTTAAAAAATCTTTTAAAATAATTTATTATTTCAAAAAGCTCTTAATAGACCTCTTTCATACATATTATTTTCCAATAACTGAAAAAGTTTAAAAAAAGAAATTTTAATTGTGTCACAAAATCTAATTAAATTTTATTATATATATTTTATTTATACTTTTAGATATATTAAAATTAATTAGTAAAATATATTAAATATATCATAATATATAAATATTTATATTAATTGCCACTCATTTTTATATATTATTAATAACTAATTAATATAAATAAAATTTCAATGATTTTCTGAGAAAAAAAATAACAACACAAAAGACATTTCGTTATCACTAAATAATTTAACCACCACTTTTATTATAAAAAAAAAGTCATCGTTCTATTTAACTTAATAATTATATAATTTTTTACTTCAATATAATATGTTTATTTAACTTCAAT
The DNA here is from genome assembly GCA_002104945.1 of Piromyces finnis. Classification (NCBI taxonomy): domain Eukaryota; kingdom Fungi; phylum Neocallimastigomycota; class Neocallimastigomycetes; order Neocallimastigales; family Neocallimastigaceae; genus Piromyces; species Piromyces finnis. The sequence continues at coordinate 1,200,474 of MCFH01000007.1, read as the reverse complement.
ATTCAACAATATTTCATTTATTTATTAAAATAATTAAAAATATTATTATGGATTTAATTAGAATAATATCTAAAATACAGAAAGAATCTTATAAACCTAAATTAAAAGGACCTTTACTCGTTAATTATTATTTAAATTGAAAATATTTTAATTAATAAACTAAATGAATTGTTTAATCACTATTCAATGATTAAAAATAATTAAAATTAATTTATATTTTTAAAATATTACATATTATATAAAAATAAAAATATTTATTTTCAATATACACCAATAATAATTATTTAATCAATACAAAATAGTGGCTTATTTCATTTCTTTCTAAAATATTATATTATTAGAAAATTAAAAAGTTGTTACTTTTTTCATTTTCTTTCCTTGTTACTGTTTTTTAATCTTTCATTAATTTACTTTTCTTTTTTATGCTTATTAGTTTCAATAAAGTTTTTTTAATTTTTATATTTAGAATTTCTGTGTAATTTTTTTTATTAAATTTAAAAATTTTTAAAATAAATATTTTTTCCATATATAGTAAATACATTTTTTATTTAATATTATTTAATATAATATATTGCAATTGCAATATGGTACATTAAAAGATCTCCTTAAAAATTCTTTAATTCCTAAATCGGGTAAAAAAAAGGAAAATAATTGCAATTTATGAAAGTAAATGAATAAAAAATAAAAAATAAATAAATTTATATTTATTAATAAGTAATTTAAATGGTTATTAAATAGATAAATAAATGGTGATTTTTTATATATTTGGAATACTTATTTATTATTATTAGAAATAATTATATTTAAAATTCATAATAAAGGAAATACTAATAAATTAATATGCTTTTCAATGATTAATTGCGTTACTCTATACAACAAAGTATTATTTTATTTTTACAGCATATAATACTTATTCTATATAACTTAATTTATTAATGATTTTGATTTTTAATATATTTCTCCAATTATTTCCTAAAATGGAAATAATTGGAGAAATATTACAATTATAGCTATACTTTAGGTTGTATTATGAATCATACATTTTTGAATATTTTTGATTAAATATATACATTTTGTATCTGTTGATGTATGCTAAATTACTTTAAATTTCTATTTTATAGAAATTTAATTCGGCACTTCCCTAATATAAGACTTTTGGTTCCATATAACTTTCATACCCAAAAGGATTTTATCCACTTGTTTTTTTATTCTTTACATTATTGTATGATAAAAATTATATAGATTTTAAAAATTACTTATTACTTATAAATGTGTATTTTTTTCTTTTTTGTAATTTTGAAGAATATTGATTTATAATAATAAATAGCTTCTTTTATTTCTACATAATCTAAAAAAAAAAAAAGTTTATTTAATAATTTTTTTATATTTTTAAAATTTATATTTTATTAAATAAAATTTTTAAGTTTAATGATCCTAATAATTTAAATGTATTTTATTGCATAGTTTCTTAATTATATCTCAAGTATTTTAAAAAAAAAAAACATTGATCATTCTCTCCATAATATATTATGATGCTATGTAAATATACTAAAATAATTACACTAATTTTAATTATATTGAATAAATGCTTATCAATTGATATATATATTCCTAATGAAATATACACAATATACAATTTGACAAGTATAATAGAAAAATATTCTTTAATATCAAAAACTATCAATGTATATATAACAGAAAATGTAATAGAATCCTCTTTAAACTATCAACAAGGTTTTCAAATTGATATTCCTGGTAATATTGATTTTGCTTTATATGGAAAGGAAGAAAAAGGTACTGAAATTAAATTAGGAAAAAATGGATTTTATTTTTCTATAAATTTCAAAGAGTATACAGGACAGAAAATAAAATTTGAGAATATAAAATTTTATGATTTTCAAGATCCACAACAATTAAATTCTATTTTTTATTCTCGTGTTACTAGTTCGGATTTTTCTATTACTTTCAAAAAATGTACTTTTGAAAAAGGAAATGGAAGATTTTTAATTTTTGAAGCAGAAAATAGCTCATTAATAAAAAGTAATGATAATAAAATAAACATTACACTTGATTCATGCAAATTTATGTAATTATTACAAAATAAATATTTTTTGAAACTATTTTATATATGAAAATAAAAGGTTAAGTTTTTTACTACTATAATTGAACAATCAATATATTTTAGTGATATCAAAGGATCTGGTGTTTTACATTTCTCTACTAAAAATGAACAAACATTAAATCATCAATTAAGTTTTTTAATTTCCAATTCAGAGTTCAATAATTGTGATGATATTTCAAAAATTTCTTTCGGGAAAATTGAATATAACAATTGTAAATATTTAAATATGTAACAATTATGTGTAGTTTTCAATTACTAATATTTAAATATATAATAAAAAAATAAAAGGTAAATTTACAAAAATATCTTCATCGTCAAGTTCTAGTAGGGCATCTTTTGTATATATAAAATATTATGGAGAATTAATTATAAAAAATACAATATTTAATGATTTTAAAGTTGATGCTTCTGTAGTTCCTTTTATGAAAGCTTCTGGAAATTTAATAAAGTAGTTTAATAATTTTTTATTCAAGATTACACTTAATATTAATTATCTATAATAAACAATTTTATTACTTTATATATAGATTTCAAAATGTAACAATCAATAATGTTCATAATAAAATCGGCAATCTAATATATGATATTGCAAGTGGAACAAAATGTGCCAATAAAATATGTATTTCTGAATCCCATTTTAAAAGTATATATATTTTGAAGAATAGAAAAAAAAAATATTAACAATACTTTTAACACTAATTTTTTTTTATTACTAAATTCGTTTTTCACTTTTTGACTTCATATTAGATATAAGTCCACTGTTTTATGGGGAAAACATTGAAATGTTTATTGACAATTCAATTTTTGAAAATATTGATAATAAAAATTATATTCCAACTATTTCCGGTACAAAATACAGTAATAATTATATTTCTAATACAATAATTCGTGGAATAAAGTAAACTTATTATTATTTATTATATTAATTATTATTATAACTCTTTTATATACATTGTTTTAAATATTTTATTATTAAATAAATACTTTTTTATTATTATTACCTATTGTTATTTTATAAGATTAATTGGAACATCTTTATTTGATGAACAATCTGCATTATATTTAAAAAATGTTACCCTTGAAAATATTTCAACTTTCTATAAGTCAGTAATACCAATATATTATAAAAATCTTGAATTACAGAATGTAAATATAAATAATATTAATATTTATGGAGAAAAAAATGAATGTTATTTAATATCTTTAAAAATGAATTTAGAAGGTAAACTCACTTTATTCGATAATGTAAACATATCAAATATTAAATCAAATGGAAATGTCATTTATATGGAAGGTGACATTATTAATGTTGAATGGAATCATGGATATGTTAATAATTCAATTTCAAATGGACCATTTTTAAAAACTAAATCAAATAATGTACCTTTTTGTTTTTTGTCATCATTAAAATTTTATTATAATAATTTCTAAAATATAATTCTAACAAAAATATTACATTAATTTATATAACCTTTTAATAAAATTTATATATATTATGCTTAAATATTTATAAGATTGATATTCAATTTAAATCTTTCATATTCAAAAATAATGAAAATGGAAGTAAAAATGATTACGGATTTATATCAATGGCAAATAATATAAATATTAATATAGATTATTCTGAATTCATGAACAATGAATCATACTCATCTGGAATCTTGTAAATAAAATTTTTTTGATTTAATTAACAAAACTATATTATATATACTAAATTTTATTACTTTCATATATTTTTTATTATAATAAATTCTCTTTTAATTTGACTTAGCTTTTTTAATGATACAAAAAATAATAATATTTATATAAATAATTCAATATTTACTTCAAATATATGTCACAGTAAAGGTACTATTCTCTATTTAAATGAAGATACTAGTAATGAATATAAATATCAAAAATCAATATCAATAATAGAATCAAATTTTGAATATAATAAAGCTGGTTATTTTGGAGGTGTTGCATTTATTAATAATAGAATAGAATTCCAATATAATTTAGATATAAGAAAAAATAAATTCTTTAATAATTCAGTTGGAGTTGCAGGTGGTGTATTTTTTTTTGAACAACCTAATGATAGAATATATTACATTCATAATTTATTGAAAATGAAATCAAATGAAAATGAATTTAAAAATAATAAAGCTAATTCTCATGGACCTGATTTTGCAACACATCCTACTCAATTTGAAATTGAAAATTCAAATAATATAGGTGGTTTAACTAATAATGAAATCAAAAATGGAATTGAAATATACTCTGGAGAAACAACATCTTTTTCAATAATTCTTAAAGATAAATTAAATAATATTGTTGAAGATTTAGAAAAATTTTATTCTGATATTGGAATCACCATAGAGTTATATGATTATGATAGGAATGAAAAAGTTCCTAATTACTCAATTGTTACTTCTGAAAATATTTTTAATAGAGGTAATTGCTTATCATACATATAATAATAAAGAATTTTAAATAGATATGAATAAAATATTAATTTTTCTTAAATAAAAAATAGGTAAAAACAATATTAATTTTTTACAAGTGTTATGTAAAGATGCTGGATATTATTATTTAAAGATAAAAGCTAAAAATAATACATTAAATATTTTGAAGGAAACTTATTTAAATATTAAATTAAAAATTAATGATTGTAGTAGAGACAGTATTAAAGTTATTGATAGCAATAATTTTTATACATGTGAACTTCCAAATTGTAATGATAATTGTTTAATTGGTAATAAGAAATGTATAAAACCTGAAAATATTCATATGAATGTCAATGATCCGAATATTAATGTATGTGTATGCCTTGCAGGATATACAGGAAATGACTGTCTCACATTGGATTATGGACCAGAAAAGTAATTTTTAAAATATTATAATTTTTAAAATTGTTTTAAAGTATATATTTCTTTCTAATTTCCTTATTTTCTATTAATAATACTAAATAGTCATTATGAAAATATATTTAAAGTTATTACAATTACAAGTAGTATAATCATGGCAATTTCTACTTTATATATATTATCTAATGCTAATGTTTTAATAATAAAAGATTTCGGATTAGTGTCCATGATTTCCATATCTATGGGATGTATTATAAAAAATTTCAGTAACTTTTATATAATATCAAATAGTATAAGTAATTGTTTTTTACAATTTCTTTTGTTATCTATTGGGTTCTTATTAATATATACACCTTTCACAATAAAATTAATAATTGCTTCCACTTTCACTATTAAATTCAATTCTGGAAGAGTAGATTATATTCTTTTAAACAATATACTTTCTACTCAAATATGTGAAAATTTGTTTTTCTCAAATAAAAATAAATTAAGTTCTGTAATTAAAAATAATTTTAAAGGTTTTGCTAGTAATGAAAATTGTTGTCATAAAGATATCATTTCAAATAAAAAAATTGGAAATAAAAATAATAATAGAAGTAGTACCGATAATTTACCATCAAGAGTAGAAAGTAATGTTTCATATGAAAATATATATGGTTCTCAAATAATGTCTAATGCAAATGGTTCTCAATCCCATTTATCAACATTACAATACAATAATTTAAATCATAATTCAAATTGTAATCTTAATTTAAATCAGCATAATTCAAATAATAATGTTAATCAAGGTTATTGTGATTCATATAGTAATCTTTATCCAAATCAATGTAATTCAAATGAAAAAGTTAATGAATTATTATTAAATCCATTAACACCTTTTAATTTTAATTTTAAAAAAGATAAGATAAAAAACAAGTTTGAGAAAATGTTGAGATTATGTTACTATAATATTATAACAACATATATTTCTTTTATTCTATATTTAATACCATCAATAGTATATTATATTATTGCACGGAATAAATCTTTATCTAGTGAACTCATGATAAACAATTATTTTCATCACATATGTCCATCCAATTATATTATGTTTTTAATGACTATAGTTCAATTTATATTTTTAATTTATGATATTTTAAAATATCAGTTGATTAGTAATGGAAGATATATCTTTGTTGACTGTAAAATAATAGGTATTTTATGTATTATATGGATATTCTTTGAGCCAATTCTTAATGTAAAGTTTTTATAAATTATACTATTTATAATATTAATATATTAGTTATATTGATTCTTTTTTTTTTTTTTTTTTTCAAATTATACATAACAAAATTATATCTATTATCATTTTCATTTATGTATACTAAAAATTATAGATTACATTATATACACTATTTAAAAATAATTTGGGAACTTCACAAATAATTCAATTTTATTCAAATTTTGTAAGTTGCTTCATTATATTTTTTGGTTACTTTTCATATATTATATATATGATTCATTCCAAAAATGGGAATACTAGATATAAATATTTTATAAATATTCCAAATACAAAATGCATCTTACATAATTCATACATATGTAATTGTACTTCAAAAAAAATAGAAATATATAATGATGATGAATTGAAAAGTATAAACGAATATGTTAATTTTTATAATCAATATTTCAATTTAAATAATATTATGAGGATTTTTTCCAAAAATTAAATAATATTATTATAAAATAAGTTATGTTTATATATTAATATTTTTTTTTTAATAAGAACAGTATATACATAACTAAAATTAGTAAATTAAATTTTATAATACAAAATTTTAAATAACAGGATTATTTATAATTTTTTACTTTAATTTTTTATATATTTTAAAATATAAAATAATAATAAAATTAACAGAAAAATATACATAATTCTAATAATTAAAAATAAAGTTTTTTATTAATTATGTTCTTTTCTACTTATTAAATATTATAAATTTACTTTGATTATTATAATTTATTTATAATAATTCTTTAATAGTATTGCTAATAATATTTATATTATGTTAATTTTTATGATTTTATTATTTTGTATATAAATATATCATATTAACAATAGAATTTTTAAAATGAATATTATTCGTTTAAGCATCTGATCTTGAAAATGCATTTTTCATTTTTAAACTTGAAGTATATAATACTTTTCCTAAAAGGTCAGAAGTTTCTTTTTTAACAAAATTTGCGATTTCATTGTTAGCATCATCTAAAAATGTCTTTGAAATATTTCCTTCTTGATATTGTTTATCATATTTATTAATAAATTCATGACCTTTAGCAGCTATTTTTTTCTGATATCTTTCAATCCATACCATTACATCACTATAATGAGTATCAGCTAAAGCAGCAATAATTCTATTGATCCAGTAGAAATTTTCAGTAGTAACTTCATCAGTGACTTCTTTAATATATTTTGGAGAATCATTAACTCTTGAATATTGAGGCATAAAAGCATTAAAAATACAAGAACCAACAGCAATCCATTCAAGAGATTTGATTTCGTCTGGCATATATCTTCTTATTTGAGTAAGTGTTACAAAATTGGTTCTATTAATACCAATAGGTCTATATTTCCCAGCTTCTGACAAATCACCATACTTTCCATATGGATTGAATTTAGTACCTTGATAGTGGGATGACATAAGATATTTAATATCATCAACAGTTATTTTATGATCTGGAACTAAAGACCATGGTAAATCAAGACTTTCTGGTGTGAATTCTGAATTTGGACCTTCCCATTTATATTTTTTTGGACTTAAATATTTATGCATAAACCATGCTCTTGGGGTATTATACACTTTATCAAAATCTGTATGACTTCCTAGTGCAGCTCTAACATCAAAATTTCTTTCGCATTTCAAGTTTTTAGATGAATTAAATGATAAATCTAATTTATTATTAACGATAAATTCAACCAAATCACTTGAACAAATATGATTCTTTTTTTCTCCATAAGCATCGACAAAATCGAATGTTTTTATTCCTTGTTGATTTGGACCAACAACATAGGAATCATCTGGCACTCTCTTTGCAATAAAATGATGACCACCAATAGTTTCAAGCCACCATATTTCATTTTCATCCTGGAATCCAATTCCATTCATTTCGTATGTACCATATTTAGCTAATATTGAGCCAAGTCTTTCGACACCTTTTCTTGCTGAATCAATGTAAGGTAAAGTTATTGTTAATATATCCTCTTCACCAATACCAGTTTCAACTAATGGATCTGCACCTAATACTAATGCATTCGAAGTGATTGTTTCTGTTTCAGATACGGCTACATTTTTAGTATTTATTCCTGCTTCACCCCAAATGCCATCCTTTGGATTTGCATTTGGCATTGCAGTATATTGAAGTGGGTCTTCTGGAAGATCTATCTCAAATTTTGACAAAACGGATTTATAATGACGAGGTTGCTCAGAAGGTTTTACAACAATATGTTTTTTTGAACAAAAATTTCCAGCACTTGAATCTTCAGTACGAGCCATCATTGTAGAACCATCATAGGTGGCATTTTTTCCTACAAGAATTGTAGTACAAGAAGCTCTCTTTGAACCTTCCATTTATTAGAAAATTTAAAAATTATATGAATAAATTAACTTTTGAATTTAATTTATATTATTTTTAAATTTTAAATTTTTAAAATTTCATATATTAGGAAATTAAACCAATCACAAATTAAATAGTTAAATAAAGAGTAGTGAAAATTATATTAAAATAGTCATTTAAAAAAATAAAATTGTCACTTTATCACTTTTTTTAAATGTATTGGCATAAATAACTAAATATCATTATTTTGATAATTGTTATATATCATTGTAATACATTAGTAATAATATTGTTGTTTACATATATATAAACAATTATAATATATATTTTGAATTTCTAATATATTTCAAATAAATGTTAAAACCATTTTAAATAAAAAAAGTTATTTTTTTTATTATGAATAAATATATGTTTCTTTTACAATATAATAGATATTAATATAGCAACTTATTTTCATAAGGTTATAACTAATAAAAATATTTATTATAAAAAAAAACAGGGATATTAAATATATCATAAAAGTTACCTGAATGAATATTATTTTTAAATGAAAATAATTTCTTATTAATATAAAAGGAATTAAATTTATTTTCTCTTAAATTATTGTTCCAAGAAGTATTACATTTAAAATAAATGTAATTTCTTTTATGAATATTTATTTTACTAATACAATTGGAATTAACTATATTTTTAATAAGAGTTGAAAATGAACTTAAAGTTAACTGCGATATATTAGATCTAAAAGTATTTGAATTTGAAAATGTAGATAACATTTGATTCATATTTATGTAAAATAAAAATGTTAAAATTTTTAACTTTTACAATTTTATTATTTAATTCTTCTTCTTTCTTTTATAGAAACTTGTATTTTTATGATTTTTATTATATATATTTTATATTTTATTTTTTTTTTTTTTTTTTTTTTGAAAATAAATTTATTTATTTATTTATATATAAAGATATAAAGATATAAAGATATTTTTTCTAAATAACTTTTTTTAAAAAAAAAAATTCATTTGAAGATTTTAATAAATTTATATTATAAAATTATAATTATTAATTAAAAAATATAACAGCAATTTTTGTTAATCTAGATGCATTATTTCCTCATTGAATTATAATAGTATTGTTTCTATTTTAAAAGAAGAAATTATTAAATAAAATAATAGTTGCTAACAATAAAATATTATTAAATATTAATGGAAATTTTTTGCTAACATTTAACAAAATTTAATATAATATTTTTTGATTAATTAATAAATATAAAAAATGATATAAATGAGCAAACAAATATAACAAATATATTATAATAACTATTTTATTCTTTTTATTTTTTATATCATATTTGTTCATGTTTATTTTGTTAAATCATTTATTTTTGTTCCATATTTTTGGATAACTATTCACCAAGTAAGAGAATACTTTAGAATACAAATAAGATCCTTATCATTAAAGAAGTTAATATATAACGCTATCGTTAGTTAGAACATGAAGATTAGTATTTATCTTTTTATAAGTGAAATACTTATAATTTAAAAATTAATATTTTAATATTTATATAAGTACTTGTCACATATTTAAATTTATTACGGAAGCCATATTTTAAATATTTAAATACATATAAATTTATACTACTTTAACAAATAATAAATTTTAACCCTTACTTAGCAATATTAAAGTTGACAAAATTAAATATAAATAATAAAACCAATATAATAACATAACTTTTATTAAACATTTATTTATTTATTTATTTATTTACTTATTTATTTATTTGTTTGTTTGTTTGTTTGTTTGTTTGTACATTAAAGTTTAGATAAAAAATAAAAGGTATAATTAATTTTTTTTTTCTTTGTTTTGAAAAATTTTAAATGAATCAAATAATATTTTAATAAATAATCCTAATTAAAATAAAATATATTTATAATTTTTCAAAAAAAATTATTATTATTTAAAATAATAATGGTATATTAAACTTTTATTTTAATTTAAAATTTAAGATTATTAAAAATTATAATATAAAAAAGATATATTTATAAATATTATTAAGTAATACCTATAAACTAACATCATGTAAGGCAACACAAACGACTGCCTTTTGATGTCCATTATAGGTTCGAATAGTTTCAGAAGTATTTAAATCCCATAATCTTGCTGTGTGATCAGATGATCCTATTAATAAAAATAAAAATTAAAATAAATATAATATATATTCTATAATTATTATATTATTTGCCTATTTATATATAATTTACCTGTTATTAAATAAGCTGAATCAGCAGAAAATGAGCAATCCCAAACCCATCTTTGATGACCAACTAATTTTTTTGTTAAAGAAAATTGACCATCATTATTAACATTTTCCCATATTTTAACAGTATTATCTGCACTACATGTTGCTAATGATCTATAGTAATAATGTAGAAAAAAAAATTTTTTTTAATCAATTTATAATAATTATCAAAAATAAAATACAACATTAATATATATAATGATATAATTTAAAAAAAAAAAAAAAAAAAAAAAAAACATATTTTTTTGATTTTATTGTTCTATTTACTTAACTAGAAAAACTAAAAATTACCTTGTATCTGGACTTAATACACATTTTGTGATATATTTACTATGAGCGTTAACTTTTTGAACTGCTTCAAGTTCAGTTAAATCACCTTTTTCTTTCATTTTCCATACATAAAAATTACCCTAATAAATATATTAAATATAGATAATTTATATATTATTAATTTGTCTTAATAATAATATATAAAAATATTATTTGATGTATATATTTAAATTTCTAAAATAATAACATTAATAATTACCTTATTATTACTACAAATTAGCATAGAACCATCAGCTGCCATAGATACAGAACGAGCTGGAACATCTTCCTCTGGTAACTATAAAAATGTGGTTAAAATCACAAAATTTAAGTATATATCATTTGCTTAAAATATTTAAATATTGAGTAGTTTAATTATTATTACATCAAAAATACCACATTAAAACTTACTAATTCATGAGTACATAGATTTTCACTTAAATCCCAAACCTTTATGGAACCACTTTGATCACAAGAAACAAGTTCACCTTGATTAGGATGAATAATAACATCATTAACAGGTACTTTTAATTCATAATCTCTTTGAACCCCTGGTGCTCTATTATTTTTTTTTTATTATTTTAAAATTATTATATACATTAATATTTAATTAAAATAATAATTATAATAATAAAATTACCTAACATCCCAAATCTTTATAGTGCCATCTTCACTACCTGTAACAATCCATCTACCTGCAGATTGATATGCAATAGCAGTTACATTACCAGTATGTCCATCAAAATTAACAACCTTTTATTAATTAAATTAAGAAAGGTAAAAACAAAATATTGAAAATTATTTATTTTAATTCAAAAAAATGAAAATTTAACAATTGAAAATTAAAACGTACTGGATTTGGATTATTTGTTTGGACTTCGTATAAACGAACATGTGGATTACCTTCACAACAATATTCAAGTAAATATAACATAATTGTTAGTATTTAAAAATTTTATAACTATTATATATATTAAAATATAAGTAATACCAGCTGCTGCTAAATATCTTTTATCAGGGGAAATAGCTAATCTATTTACTTGCTATTATCATCAATATTTTAATATATATTAGTATATAATGTTGGCAATTAAAAACATTAAAAATATTAATTTGTATGAATTTAATCTATTTTATTATTTCATTTAGGTAGTGGAAACGTCTTTATAATCATTCTTTTTTTTCTTAATTTTTTAATAAATTGCAATTTCAAAATAAAAATTATATTTTAGATTTTGTATTAAAGTAAATATCTAAATAATATAAAAAAATTAAAGAGGAATAATAAATAATATATATTCAACTAAATGGTATAAACTTTTATTATTTAAAGTATTGTTGAATTTATATGCTTGAAAAGATTGTATTGTTCCTTTAAAAATTACATGGAACTTTCTGATTAATTTTTAACATTAAAAACATATTTTCTCACACTGAATGAAAAATTATGATTAAGTATAAAAATAATTAAATAATTTGTATATAATTGAACTAATTTCTATAGATATTTTTGAATTACTACTGCCCAATATATGTATTATAATTAAACCTGTTTGTTGTTGTTGTTGTTTATTTTTTTATAAATAATTGTTAATAAAAATTACTTTTTAAATACAATTCAATTGTTTGAATGATTTATTCAATATTCATTTTTAAAATTAAATTTATTGAAATCCATTTTAATATAACTATATCTTATTTTTCAAATTTTTTAAAAAAAATAAATGATTGTTTACCTATAGAATTTATAATAACATAGATATACAAAAATATATAAAGAATGTCAATTATAAAATAATAGCATATAAATTATAAATGAAAAAAAAAAAAAAAAAAAAAAAAAAAAAAAAAGAAATTAAGAATTTTATGTATTTATAACTATTTATTATTTCACATAAATTATAAATAATAAGATATTACAGAATCAGGATGTTGAACAGTTCTTAAGCAGATACCACTTAAAGCTTCCCAAAATCTAATTGTATGATCATAACCAGCTGTTGCCAATACAACTTCTGTTGATGCTGATTGTTGTTCCATGGATTCTTAATTTGATTAAAAATATTTTAATTATTATTATTACTATTATTATTATTATTATTATTATTAAATTAATACTACTTAAGAAAAGTATTAATTAAATAAAAACATATAATTGGAAATGTATTTTTTAATAATATATTTTTAAATAAATTATATTTTTGAATTTTATAAATTCAAGTTAGTTTTAATATTCTTTTTTATTATTATAATTATTTATTAAATTAATTTTTTTAGAAATTTGTTAATATTAAATAAATTTTATGATTATTATAATGGAAAAAAGTGTATATAAAATTTAAAATATATATTAATTAATAAATAAAACATCCATTATTTCATTATACTATATTCTTTTATCAAATATAAAATAACACCTTAACTCCTTTTTGTATTAGAAATATTGAATAATTATTACTTTTTTTATATTTATCATCTTATCAGCATATTCAAAATAACATTTAATGATTCTGCTTCTTTATAATAACAAAAATATTAATTCAATTATTTATTGAAAATGGAGACAAAATTTTAATTTTTATTGTAAATTTAATACACACATAATTTTATTATTTCTTTTGATGGTAAGAAATAGTTACAAACAACAAAAAAAAAACTATTTTTTTTTTATATTCATTAATAAAAACGATTAATTGTAGTTTTCATTATGTATTTAATAAACTCTATATTTCTTAAACTAGCGCACTATATAACAAAGATTACATGATGAAATATTAATTACAAAGATAATAATTAAAATTTTTTCTTTTTTTTTTTTTTTTTGAATAAATAATAAATAATAAGTATTAAATGTACTAATTCAGTTTTACAGAAACTACAATAAATAAATAAATATATAAAATACTTTGAATTATATAAACGAGCTAATAATACAAAATAATAAATATAAATAAACCAATTTTTTTTAAATTTTAAGAATTTAAAAATTTTCTTTAACCCTTTATATTTTTATCCAATCATATATATTTAAAATATTTATTAACCAATAGTATAGTTGTAATTTTAAGTTGGGATTAAGGAAATAAAAATTTAATTTTTTGATAAAATAAATACAATTTTGTCCGCAATAAATTTAATTCTCTATTAAAACTGAGGAAGGCGTGCAATACCGTGGCTCAACCTATCAGTGGTAGAGATTCAAATGGGCGTGCCAATAATAAATTAACTCATCTAATATATGTACTTCTAATAATAGTAGTAGATGTTTCGCTTTGGGTTAAACAAAAAACAATAAAATCTTGTATTTTAAATTGAATTTTAAAATTATTTAGAAAGTAGGAATTAGTTATTTTTTATAATTGAGACTATTTAAATTTTATTAGTGAATATATATTTTTAATAATTAATAAGTAAGTGTAAATTTTACATTTTTTTTGTTGTCTATTAATGGTTATTAGTTTTAATTTAGCATTAATTCATGAATAATAATAATACATATATTAATATTTATATATGTATTATTTTTAAATTTTCTTTATACAAAAAATAATTAATCTTAATTTTTTTTTCTAATAAAAAAAAAGATATATAATTATAATAATAAAATTATAACGTAAATGATATGAGGAAAGTGTGTGTGACTATTATATTTTATTCCTTATTTTATTTAATTTTTTAAAAATAAAAATATTTAAGTATCCATTTATTCCTTTAGTATTTTTTTTTCATGTAACTTATTTAAAATAAATAAATAAATAAATAAATAAATAAATAAATAGAATTTAATATAAAAAATTTATTTAATTTCCAAAAAAGTAATAATTAAATAATTTAAAAAGGTTTATTAATTTGATTATATTAAAGTATAATACATTGTACCATCAATTGTATTCAAATTAATTATATATTTAAATAAATTGTTTTTTACATATATTATATAATATTAATATATGTATTTTTCAATTATTTCGATTTTTTAGAAAACAGAAAATTGAAATTCTTTGCTATTGATTAGCCTTTATTAATTAAATATTAAAGATTTGAATAATTATTATATATATATTTTTTAGTTAGGAAATATGAACAATTATTATATGTAAACTTTCTTATATAATCTTAATTATAATGAAAATACATTTATATTGAAAAGTATCAATGATATAAAATGTTGTAATTATAATGATAATGGTGGATAAAGTTCTAATGAATATTTATTAAATAAAAGAATAAAAAAAAATTATTATAAAAATAAAATGTCTTAAATTGAATACCATATCTATATTTATGAGTTTAGAACAATAAAATAAATTGTAATTAAATATAAAGTTTTAAAAGTTTTAATATCAAAATATATTTCATTTTTTCAATATAAACAGAAATATATAGTAAATACAACAGCTAATATATAACTAATATTATACTTCTTTTTTAATTAATAAATTACTTTAATAAAATTAATATAAAATAGTTAAATATTCATAATAAATATATAATATTTCTTATTTAATTTATTGTAATAAAGCTATTAAGTATTATTTAATATTTACATTGAATTAATTTGAGTGAAATTTTAATAATTTTTTGTTAAATCAATAGTATTTTCAATGTATATTAAAAATGATAGAGGTGTAACAATATTTATTATAATAAATAATTATATTATATTTTTATGTGGTAAATAACAAGTATTTTAAAGTATAATGCCATTTTGGTATATTTATTTCTATATTTATTTTAAATTTAATCAATACTTTAAAGATTATTTCATGTTTAGTTTAAAGAACATAAATAATTTTTTTGTTTAATACAAAATCGATTAAGATAAATATCTTTTATAATTTATAACAGAGAAAATTTATAAATTATCAATTATAAAAAATTTAAATATAAAATAAAAGCTTTGAACTATAGAATAATAAAAACTATTATTTTATGCATTTTTTGAATACTTTTATGCTATTTATAATATATAAAAATAGGTTAGTTTCCTTTAATTTAATATGAATTATGCATAATATCTATCATTATTAAACAATAATTTAAATTCTTTAAATATTTCTATTAGTATAAAATACAATAATTTCTTATTAGAAATACGTATTTTTAAATAATATTTATTTTAGAATTAAGAAAATTATAAGTAAATCAATTTATTCTTGTTATGAATAAGTAATCATTGTATAATAATTATGGTCATACTTATTAATATATATAAATTAAATATTATACATAATTTAACTATTATTATTTTTTATATAATTTTTATTATTGCTTATAATCTAAAAGTGTATTGTAAATATTATTAATCATTATATAATGAAAAACTAAGTTTTATTTCATTTTAATATTTTTATTTAATCTCTTTATACTTCATATTTTAATATTTTTAAATTTAATTATTTTTTAAATAACTTAATTAAGTGAAAATTTAATATATTTCATTACATATTTCATTATATTTTATTATATGTTATTAATTTGATAAAATAACTTTTTTTTTAATTTGATTAAATTAAAAAAATTTTTTTATATTAAATTTATTTCATTAATAAATTAAGTTTTTTTTTCCATTTTTTTATTAATTTTTTTTTATTAACTATTCAAAAATATTTTATTAATCCTAATAATAAACTGTAATTTTTTCCTTCTTATAATAGTTGATAATAAAAACTTTTATTTTTATAATTTTTGTTATTTTTTTTAATATTTTTTTAACGTATCACACAACTAAACCATAAAAAAATAATTGCTACAAAAGCAAAACAGTAATTTTTTAATTGTAAAATCCACAAGCAATTATTTCATTTTATATCAAATTTTAAGTTAAGAAAGTTCAATATCAACTCATTTCATTTTAAAAAAGAAAAAAGTTTTAAATGAATTATTATTTAATATTTACTTAAGTATTTAAATAATTGATATAAAAAAGCGTTGTAACATTAATTAAGAAATTTATATTATATTTATCAAAAAAAAAAAAAAAAAATAGAAGCAATTATTTCAAAATAATTATTAAATTATAAATATAAATGAAATAATAAAAACTTTTCAATATTTAATACTATTCTTTTTATTGAAAGTATAAAAGAAATTTTAAAACAAGATTTTATTAAATTCATTCAAAGTTCTATCTTCTTTCTTTCTATCTATCTTTCCTTTTTTATTTTTTTAAAAAAAAGGAAAAATAAAGTGTAAAGAATAATTTCATTCTTTTTACAGTTTCTTTTTAATTATATAAGAAATGAATTTGAAAGATAGTATTAATAAAGAATTTTAAATTAAAATTTTCATAAGGTAATACATATTAAATATATTCTATAATATTAAATAAAATAATAGTAAAATATAAAATATTTACTAAATTAATTTTTTACATATAGAATAAACATTTATAATGTTTTAAGTATACATTATTTTTACTTTTGATAATACATAATTAATATTTAAAAATATTTATCGTTTTAAATAATAATTTATGTATTAAAAAATTCATATTATTATAATAAAATAACATAATAATAATAATAATATTAATAATAATAATTATAAAAGTAAAACAACATTTATCATTTATTAATATATAATGTATTTTTTTTAGTATTTTTTATTTTGTTGAAATTAAAAAATTTGTATTTTACTATCCAATATTTAAATCAATATTAATAATTTATCATATGGTCAATAATTATTTTTTTTTTTTAAAAAAAAGACAATTTAAAGTACTTATTTATAAAAATTTATAAATTCTTAATTTAGTACTTTAATATTTTTTATTTATCAGCATTATATTCATATCATTTTAATAGTACAAAATCTAGGAAATATACATTTATTTTCACATTATATTAAAATAACTACTTTTATTTTTTTAAGTGTGTAGTAATTTTTAATTTTAGAAAACTTCTAAAAATAATAATAAAAACAGTACCTATAACAATTGCAAGAATACTTACAGACATAGAGATAAAAAAGAAAAGAGGAAAAGAAAATTAATATTTTCAAAGTATCAATTAATACTAAATTATATACATGATATATATAATATAAACCATTTTTATTTACTATTTTATTTGAAATACGAAAGTACAAAAGAATAATTAAACCAAATTATTATTACTATTATTTAAACTAATAATAAAAATAATAACTTTATTAAATAAAAAAATCTTTCTATCATATTTAATCAACAATAATATTTTAAAAAAGGGGAAATATATGCTTTAAAGTAAAAGATAATATTAATATTATATAAAAACATAGATATTATTGTTATTGATATAAACAAGGAGAAAATGTTTCTCAATACAGAAAAAGTTAATTATTTAGTTAAAAGTCATAAAACTATCGAATATTCTAATATATTAGCGAATAATCTAATTATGAAAATGAATATAATAAATATGAAAGAAAAAGAGAAAAAAATACTCTCCTTAGAGTTTAATCTATTAGAATTAATATCATTTGATAATGATGATAATAAATTGAAGGATAGTTATTCTTTATTATATAAACAATTGGATAGTTTAAAATCAATAATAACAACTTTTATATCTAGTTGTATGCTATCCTCATTTATTACATCAATATTTGTAAATATTGTTATAAGATATATAAATGATTTTTTATTTATTTATAATGAAGCTATAGAAACTAGAGGTAATTATTATTGTTTGTATTATAATTAATAAAAATATTTAATGGAAATTAATTTTTTTTTTGATTATTAAATAATTTAATAGATGAAATATCTTTATTATGTTCTATGTATAAAAACAAAAATACAAGTAATTACCTAATTTTCAAATATATCAAGAACCAAGAACATAGTAATCAAATTAATTTAAATGATAATTATTTAGAAAATCAAGATAATCATCAAGAAAATAATAATAATGATAATTACAGTAATAATGAAAACAACAACAACAACAATAATAATAATAACGAGATAAATAATAACAATAATGGAAGTAACAATAATAACAACAACAATAATAATGAACGTAATAATGATGAAAATGAAAAAGATAATAATTCAAAAATTAAAAAATCAAATAAGAAGAAGAAAAATAAGAATAAAAAAGGTTTATCAGAGAATGATGAAGAAGAAAATAATGGTATGAGAAGTTATTAAACATAATTATAGTTTAATATAGAATTGTAGTAATAAATATAACTAATTAGATAATTGTATTTTTAATAGATAATATAACTGAAAATGGTGATAGTGATTTGAATTCTGAGTCAAATGCTGATGAGAATAAGTTAATTAAGCAAAGTCAAAATAAAGAATTTAATAAATCAATTATTCCTTCATTATATCATAAATCATCTACCAGTTCAGTGAAAAAGTCAAAATTATTAGGGGTTATTGGTAATAAAAATGATGATTATCAATTTTTAGGGAAAGAAAGTGATTTTATTAGTAGTGATCTTATTGATAATAAAAATATTCATTTACATGAATTGAATAATAGTAATATAATTAAAATGCCTAGCATTATCGAAGACCGAACAGAAGAAGGTAGTGACATTGAAGACATGAAGATTTTATTGAAAAAAGATCAAAATGAGAAAAAAGGAGAAAAGCTATCAAAATTATTAATTAGTAAATCTGGTGAAGATTCTATTAATGATCCTAAGAAGGAAGATAGTAGTTATGCTAGTTTGGCTTATTCCCCATTTTCAAATAATTTCGAATTATGGAAAAACAATATTATTGAAAGTTTACCTTATCGAAGTAGTACTTCGGGTATTGGTTCTCACAGAAATAGTATTTGTTGCACATATGATATTTTTACTAATTTCTGCGCTTCTAATAATAGTAGAAGAGGTTCATTACCTTCCTTGAATCATTCTTGTAATAATTTTAATTTAAATATACCTAATGAAATTACTACACCATCTCAATTATCATGCTTATCAATAGCATCATCACTATCTTATTCTTCTACCTCATCTGCTTCTTCTTCTTCTTTATCTTCACCCTCTTCTAATTCTACTATGGTAAATCAATATAACGGTGGTGATGGGCATTCTTATAGTTTTAATAAAATTAATAATTCAAAAGTTCAAAAAAGTGTATCTACTCAAATATCTTCTGCATCAACACCATCAACTAAAATATATGATATATGTAAAGGTAAATAGAACCTCCTTTAAATTATAAATATATTTAACAATAAATCATATTAATACATATTTCTCTAATTTTTAATACTAGAAACTAAAAATGAAATAGATAATTCAGGATATACAACACCTGTCGATAGTTCAAAATTAGCAAATAGTGCTTCTTTGTCAGGATCTATAAATAATTATGCACTTTCTAGTTCTTCATCTTGTAATTCCTTATCTGCTATTAATACTACATTAAGTAATTCTTCTTCTAGTACTCTAAATTTTATAGATTATAATGGTAAAAATGGAAGTATGCCTATTGAATTAAAACGTAGTATGAGTAATAGTGATTTAACAAACTATTCTTCCATGGTTACTGCTAGCATCGAGGAAGCAACGAAAATAATAGGGGAAGAAGAAAGCAAAAATGATATAGACTCTATTAGTATTATAGATAAATTAAATGAAAAAAGTAGCAATAATAATGGTTGTAATGATAATAGTAGGAAATCGATTGGAGGTAGTAGCGATAATAATATTAAAAGTATATCGAATGAAAATGGTAATATGAGTTTAGCTACATCTATTTTTGATGAAGATAACTCATCAATAACTAGTTTTTATGATAAGGAAAATATTTCAACAGAAAACAGTATAGGCTTTTATAATTACCCAAATATTTTTTCCAGAGGAAGATCTTTTTCAATTTCTGTAGATTCACTCTTTGCAGATTCTAATTTAAATGATCATGAATGGGAAAATGATAGTCAAGATACCTTTGATACCTTTGGAAATAACGATTTAATGAATATAAAATCTATAAACTCTTTTCAACTTAGATATAATAATTCCTCTAGACGACAATCTTGTCCTCTTATCTCATCTTATTCTGATTACTCTCTTTCAAAGAAGAAATCAAAAGATGATATGAATAATTTAAGGAGTATGACATTAGATGATCTAAGTGAAGCAGAAGAACCTAAACCTACTGATAGAATACGTAAGGGAAGTACTTCTACATTGAATGACTTTACCAGTAGTTCTTCGACTTTATTTAAAGATGACTCTTTCCTTTCTTCTTTGAACTGTTCTCTTAATAATGATACCTATTTCCAAAATAAAAAAGAAAATAATATAGAATTTAATTCTTTTATTTCATCAAATTCTTCTGAATTGACTGAAAGATTAAAAGATTCCAACACAACAACTAATTCATTTTCAAATACAATATCTTTTTCCAGTTATACAGATGATAGTACAACTAGTAATAAATCAAACCTCTCATGCAGAAAAACAAGAAGTTATTCTATGTCAAGTGTATCTTGTCCATTTGCTTATTCAACTCTCTTTGATAATGAAAATAAAAATCAAGAAAGTATTTCTTCTATATTATCTAATAAAAATAAATCCTCTATAAATGCAAAAATAGATAAATCATTTGACGGAAAAAAAAGCTCAATTTCAGATGCTAAAAATCCATGGCTTAATACTGAAAATGAGAATAAAAATTCAACTAGTTTGTTTTCATCTGAAAATGTAGATTTTGATTTTGGATTTAATCTAGGTTGGAAATCGGATAAGAAACCTCCAAATACTAAACTTAATACTAATCTTTACAATATTAATGAAGGTCAAACATCATCAATAAATAATACAACAACTAAGTCACTTTTAAATATTAATAAAAGTGCAATTCCAGTTACTTCAGGAAATAAAAATAATGCTAGTTTGAATTCAATTACTAATAATCATTCTAATAATATGCTGTTCAATAAAACATCACCAATATCGTTATCATCAAATACTACAAATTTAGATAATAAACCTAATGACACCCACAGTAAGACTAAGAAAAAGCTTCTTGGTTGGGGATTCTTAGCTAAATATAATTTTATTGATTTTGATGATGATGTGTATCAAGACAATAAAAAAACCAATACATCCAGTAATAATATAATGAAAAATCGTCAAAACAATAATATGCCATACAATTCAAATTCTTCCTATTCTATATACGGTAATGGATCAATTAATTCATCAATGTTAAATAATAATCCATTCGTGCCACAAAATGGATATAATGGTTCAGGCTATAATGATAATATGATGAATAAAATTAATTATATAAGCAACAATAGTTCCAAAGGAAGTAATGGTACAATGGTTTATAATGGAAAGAACAATAATAACGGTAATACTAATAATCTTATATATCAACAAAAAAATAGTATGATATATTATAATAATGATGGAAGTGGTGTTTCTATTACAAATAATATTAATTCTAATAATGGTTCTAATGGTACAGGTCCAAATGGTACCAATAATAATAATAAAAATCATCCCGTTTATAATCCAAATTCAAAGAAAGGAAATACTAAAATAATAAGTAATTTTAATAACTATTACCAAAATCCAGGTATGTTATCAAGAAATATTTATAATGAAAATGCAAATATGAATAATGGTGGTAACCGCTATAAATATAGTGGTTATAAAAATGGAAATAATAATAATCCTTCAATAAATCTTTTAAATAAAGTAATGAATAATAGTAATATTAAAAATGAAAATTCTCATAATTCAAGTGGTATAAATGAAAGAAAGAGTGACAATAAAGTCAATTCCTACCAAAACAACATTAATAATAGCAAGAATAATGCAGGAGGCATTAAAAAGAAAGTCAACAAAAATAACAATTCAAATACTGCTATTTGTGTTGTTCACGACTTAAACTCAAAAATAAATGCAACTAGTTCTAATAATAATTCTAAAATTACTGCTAATACAAAAAGCAAAAAGAAAAATAAGAATAATACATCGAAAAATAAAAACAACAACAACAACAACAACAACAACAACAATAATAATAATAATAATAATAATAATAATAATAATAATAATAATAATAATAATAATAATAATAATAATAATAATAATAATAATAATAATAATAATAATAATAATAATAATAATAATAATAATAATAATAATAATGATAATAATGATAATAATAATAATAATAATAATAATAATAATAATAATAATAATAATAATAATAATTCTATAGTAAATGATAATATTGAAGATAATATTGCCATTATCTTAAGTAATATAAACGGTGAAAGTAATATTGAAAATGATTATAGAGCAAATACCTCTGTTTCAAAGGGTAAAAAGAATAAGTCTAATTCAAGTAAAAATTGCTCAAATAATAAAGATTATAATGAAGTTAAGCATGATTTGAATACCAGCATTATGAACGAACAATTTAATTTAAATATTGTTGAATTTATTCCAGGAAATAATAATAACAATAATAGTAAAAAAACTAACAAAAAAAGTAAAGAGATAGAAGATACTTCTGATGAAGCATTAAGTAATTTACCATCAAATGTAAATAATGAAATATTTAATAATCCTTTATAAACAAAAAAATAAAGCATAAAGTCTCAATAATAAAAAGAAAATTTGAATATTTGTTTTATATCTTTTTTCCTTTTTTTTTTTTCATTTCATATTTTTAAAAAGTTTTGTATATAAATAATATGTACTAATTGAAAAATTAAATGAAATTCTATCATTTATTTCTACTTTTAATCGCATCTATATTAAAAATAATATATATATTATATTTTAATTTTTCAAAAATAAAATATTTATTTTGAAGACATCAATTTAGTTTAATTATAATAATAATAATAATAATAATAATAAATAATAAAAAAAGTATTACAAAAAATAAGAAAGAAAATTAAACAATTACAAGAATAATAATATAACTTTTTCTTAATTAAAATTCATCACATCAATTAAATAAAATTAATTAGTTACAATAGTACATAAAAAAACACTCTAATAAATAATAATAACAATAATATTTCCTATTTAATAAATAATTATATTAATAATGTATATTTATTTTATGTTATTTGAAAGTATTTTATCTTCTATATACATTATTATAACTTCTTTTATTAATATTTTAGCATATATCTTTTATTTTATTAGAAGTTTATTAATAAAATGAAAATTATTTATAATTTCTAGAAAAATTATACAAATGAATCTTTTAATCCATAATAATTCTAATTTTTTTTTTTTATTCATTTATTTAAGTTTTAAATTGTCCTAAATAATTAATTTTTTTTTTAAAAATAAATTGTTTAACGAATGAAAATCATTATAAATTTAATAGAACTATTATTATTATTATTTTTTTAAAAAAAAAAAAGTTGAAAAGAATAATTTATTTTTATTTATAATTTAAAAAAAAAATAAAATTTTCTTTTAAATTGTTTATAATTAATTATTTAATTATTATAGAAAATTTTATTAAAGACCAATTAAAAAAAAAGAATAAATAAATTAATTTTAAGGAAAATAAATTAATCATTAATTATTTATTTTAAAATAATAAGTAACAAAGAAATATCATCTTAATTTATTTTCGTTAAATATTTATATAAAAATTGTAAAATTGTAAGTGCACAATATAATTAACCAAGAAAGTTTATTTTAATTTTTTATTTTTTATTTTTTTTTTTTTATCAATTCAGGATTATTTAAAAAATAAAATAAATGATAAGAGTAAGCAGAATTTCATACAAAAAGTTTTTAATTAAATTAATTTAAATTTTTATAATACCTCAAAAAAAAAAAAAAAAAAAAAGTCATGAGTTTTCAAAGACTATTACAATATAACAACTCATTAATTAATTTTTAAGTAATTATATAATTGGAACAAATCAATGCTTTTATACATAATAAATTAATAAATAATTAAATTTACTCAAAAGGCAATTTATGTGAAATCAATTTAATTCAAATATTTTATTAAAATTTATGTAGAAATTAAAAAAGATGTAATATCCAGTTTTATCAATAATATAAAAAAAAAAAAAAAAAAAAAAAAAAAAGAAAAGAAAAGAAAAAAGAAAGAGAGAGGGTGAAAGGAAAGGAAAAGAATTAATTAATTAAATTATTAATAGTTCTATTTAACTTAATTTATTTATATTTGCTATAATCAAGCAAATTGATAAATTATTTATATAGTAATCTGTAAAACGATTTTATATTTTAAAAACATATCCTTGAAAATAAATAATAAAGAAAAGAAAAGAAAAAAATTATTAATTTACATATTATTAATTTTATATTATATAATTGTATTATTATTTTTTAAAAATATATACAATAATATTATTCCCTAGAAATTTTAAAAATATATTTATTAGAAGTGAAAGAGTAAAAATAATAATAATATAATAATAATCAAGATGACATCAAATAATGACACCGAAAGTTCTAATTCAGCTCAAGAAAACATTTCGAATGACGATAAAATTAATCAAGAAGATATTGAAATACTATTTATGAAAAATTATAATGAAGACCAAATAGAAAAACGTTTATTATTTTTAGAACAACTTCAAAAAAAGATTGAAAAGGAAACTAAAGAGCTTCAATATAAAAGCAAATTATTACAAGCAAATAATAATATTGAAAAAGAAAATAATAATGATATGGATATAGAAATTGAAAATGATAGTGAGGCTTCCTCAGACCAACTAGAAATTTTAAATCCAGAAGATAATAAACCAATAGAATTTTCACTAGTAACGTCTGATAGCTTTGCTGAACCAAATAATGATAATTTATTATTAAGCTCAGAAGCTGACTTTATTGATATTAAGAATGAAGGTATTTTTTTTTTTGTTTTGTTTTTGTATTTATACTCTTCTTTTATAAAAAAAAGCAAATTCAAAAACGATAATTGAATTTAATTTAAAACTTTTTATTTAAAAATATATTTGTATAAATGACAAATAACAACATATACAAAATAATTATCAATAATATTGAAAATAGAATCTATTTCAAACACAACAAAAAGAAAGAAGTCAAAGGCTTCAACAGTAAAGGTAATTATTATATAAAGCATGTATTTAGTATATATTATTGATATATAGATAATATCATATCTCTATTAATGTGCTATAATAAATTTCATTAAATAATATGAATAATTTTATTTCTTACTTTCATAATGGAAATCTGTTTAATAATCGATACATCAATATTATTATAAATTTGATAATATTAATCTACTATATTTTATAATTTACAATAATAATTAAATATGGGAAATTAAAGACAAAACCTACAAAAAAAGCATCAAGAAAGAAAAAGAATAATGGTAATTATTTGTTTTTTATATTTAATAATTGATATAAATATCTTTAATAATAATATAAGTGATTTAATTAATTATATATTCAATTGTTTCTTTATTCCTATGTAAAAGATGATGATATGGAGGACTTTGCAGATACAAATGAAAAGCCAAGAAGATCAAAAAAATCTGTAACAATTAATTTTAAATTATACTATATATTATATTTATTGATTTATATTTATTAATATAAATGATATATTTATTAAAAATGTAAATATATAAGAGTGAAACATCAAAAACTAAAGATAAAAGCAAAATTAATAATTTATTTACTCCAGCAGACAAATTTAAAAGAGTAAAATATAATAAAATATTTTAAATAATTATTGTATATTTAAATAATAAATAAATGAATTAATTTATTAATCAATTATTTATTTATTATGAAAAGATAAAAGAAAGTATTGATATTCCAGAAATTTGCAACCTTTCAAGTTTATACCCTGATGAATATTGGAAAAATAACGCCGACAATGGTGAAATGATCAATTTCATTAATGAAGAATGTCCACTTGAACTAGTAAAGGAAGCAAATATTCAAGATTATTGTAAATTTATATTATTACTAAATTCATGAATATATGAAAAAAAAAAAAAAAAAAAAAAAAAAGAGAGATAAATTAATAATAATCTTATTTTAATTTATATTTACTTTTATTAGCTCAAATTGTTGGTTTGGTATTATCACCTGATGGAGAAATGCTTGCAACATTCAGTACTATTGGAACAGCAAAAATATGGGATGTTGAAACTTTTGACCTTATTCAAACACTAAGAGATGCTGATGTATTATTATAATAATATATAGTTATTATTTAGATATTTGTTATCAGAATTATTAATAATTGAATAATTGAATAATTCATATATTGTTTTATTAAAAGGAAGAGCAAATTGATGAGTTCTTTGTTGGTAGATTTACACCTTCGATGGAACATATGATTATTGCAGGAAAACTAAAAGATAGAAAAAAATGGAGTTCTGAAGATGATGACAATCATATATTGCCATGTCCATTAAAAGTATAAATTTAAAAAAAAAAATATTGTTATTATTTAAATAAAATTTAATAAAATCACTGCTTATATGAATAAATTATTAATAATTTAAATATATAAGATTTTTGATGTTGTAAGTGGTAAGGTTGTCTCACGTTTAGAAGGACATGCTGAAGAAGTTTTATGTATAAAGAATATATGCTACAAAGGTGAAAATTATTATGTCACTACTAGTCAAGATGGTTATATTATAAAATGGAAAATGAAAAATAATAGTTGGACTGAATTAGATAGTTATACCAAAATGTTTGATGGTATAACTTGTATGGCTTTTACTATTTCATTTTTACCAAATACAGGTAATCGTTATTTTGTTGCCGCTACTGATGGAGATATAAGTATTTTTGATTTTGAATCTGCACAAGTAAGTTTTCATATCAATATTATTATTATTATTATTATTATTATTATTATTATTATTATTATTATTATTATTATGTTTATATTTATGTTTATGTTTATGTTTATGTTTATGTTTATTATTTCTTTTAATAATTTATAATTTCAATTAATTTTTTTTTTATTTTTAATACAAAATATAATTTCAATATAAATATAAAGATTATTCAACGTTTTGTTACACCATATTCGCATTATTGTGATTGTGTTAAAATTGTTGATTGCTTGGAATTACCAAAACCAGAGTTTATCTGGGGTCAAAATGATGAATTACCTACAAAAGATTCACCAATGTTTTGTTATTTCATTACTCGTGGTGTAGAAGTATTAGATGCTGATGACGATACCGTTCGTAAGTATCTTTATATATATATACAATTAATTATAATAATAATAACAATAAAGGTTAAAATATTCATTTAATAATGTTTTTTTTTTAAAAAAAAAAAAAAAAATTATGTATAATTATAGCATCAAAACCAAATAAATGTCATTTAGAAAAGTTGATATATCCAGCATCAGAACATGATCCTTTCAAAATTGAAGATATTAATAGTTTCCAAGATGAAAAGTATATTATTAAATTTATAAAAATATATATATAATGAAAGCAATTAATATAGTAAAACTTAGCATCTAAATATATTAACATATTAACAAATAAATTCTTAATATTTAAATATTTGGATAAATAAAATTATAGTTACCATTCTAATTCATGGCTAATTAAAGTAACTAGTAATGGAAGATATATTGTAGCACCAACATATGATGGAAAACTTTTTATTTTCAATTTAAAAACAGGTAAACTCACTGGTATATTACATTACCATGATGGTGTTGAAGTTAGAGATGTTGCATTCCATCCATATAAGCCATTATTATTTTCATGTTCAGATGGTAAAAAAAAATTATTTCATTATTTTATAATATTATTATAATAACAATATTATATTTAATAATAAATTAAATTTATATAAATACTTTATTTTAGATGGAAATGTTAAGGTTTTCAGTACAGCAAAAAAATAACTTTTAACTGAAATTTATTTAAACCATTAGAATTAATTTCTTTTCTTTTTTATCTTACCTTCCGTACTTGAAAAAAAATTTTATATATCTCTGTCATTATATTATTTAAGTTTCTATAATTAAGAAATCTATCATACATAGTATTTGTATTTATTATTCTTTTTTTTTTTTTTTTTAGTTTATTTATATCAATAACCAAAAGTAATTATTTATTATAATTTTTAGCCATTTCTTACATTAAAAAAGAAATAAATATAATGAAATATAAATATGATTAAACTAGATTTTTATATTTTATTATTATATCAAGTTTATTTTTTTTTTTTTTTTTTTTAATATGGTTAGGATGAAAAATCATGAATTTTCTGTTGAAAGTTGAAAAATTATTTCATTTAAAAAAAAATTACACTACTTATATAATTTTATTAAAAAATAATAAAATAATTAATCGAGCTTATAATCATAATATATCGTTTTCTTTTTTTTCTTGAAACTTAACAAAAAAAAATTATTTTTTTAGTACATATTCTCAATAAAAATTTAAATTATTATTTATTTCTGATATAAATAAAGTAAATTAATAAATTAATAATTTTATTTTCTATTAAAATCGAATCTCTCTAAAATCTATGCTAAAATCAAGCTAAATTAGAAAGTTAATTAATAGAAATAAGGTGGTTAATAATTAAATTTTAAATTTTATCTAGGCCATACAAAATAAAATTTCATCTTAAAAACTTTTTTTTACAATTATATAAATAAAATAAGTTTCTTTAAATTATTTACAAAATTTTCTTTTTTAATTTTATAAAAGAATAAAAATATTTAAAATATATTTCATAATTAAGAGCATTATAAAATATAAAAAATTGTTATTAAGAATTAAATACTAAATTCATTTATAATATTATTTTCTTTATTAAAAGAAGTTTATTTATTATATTAAATAAAAAACTATTTAATATATCCTTATACTTTCAAACACTATTCCTTTTAAATGATGACTTTCAAACCTTTGTTCAAAAGTAGACTTTATGTCACATTTAACATATTAAAGAATAATCATTTGAACTGAAAAAACACTTTATAAAATATTATATATATTAAAATTCATATAATCGATTGAAATTTTAAAGTAAGTATTATAGTTGATCTTAATATATTGAAATATATTATAATATATTAATATTAATAGTATGTCTTCCTCTAATCATTAAAAATTAAACCATACATTTAATATGCAATATATATTATAATATATTGAAATGTAATTGTTTATATGTTATTTTTTTTAATTGTAATAGAATTTTTAATTAAAAAAAAAAAAAAAAAAAGATAATCATAAATAATTGAATGCTTTTAAATGTTTTTTATGTTTAAAGCAATAAAATAGATTGCATATATTATTAATATATTTATTATAATATGAATAATTATAACTCATGTTTATTATTAATATTTTAATATTAACATAAATTTTTTTGTTATTCTAATTATTTATATATAAATATTTTCCCCATTAAACTTTTAATATTATTCCAAATAGAGAATTTATAAAGAATAAAAAAGAACGATTAAATTAATCAAAGATTATAAAAATTAACTACAAATTATATTAAGAAATAGACAAGAAATATCAATAATATTTCAACATATTAACAAACATTTTTTAGCAACAAAAGAATTAT
The DNA here is from genome assembly GCA_002104945.1 of Piromyces finnis. Lineage (NCBI taxonomy): Eukaryota > Fungi > Neocallimastigomycota > Neocallimastigomycetes > Neocallimastigales > Neocallimastigaceae > Piromyces > Piromyces finnis. The sequence continues at coordinate 1,169,778 of MCFH01000007.1, read as the reverse complement.
TTTTTTTCGAAAAAAAAAAAATTGTCATTAGTTTTTATTATTCTATATATACATACTCTTTTAAATATAAAGATTACCTCTTTTTAAGATAGTGGATTTTATAATTATTAATTATAAAAACTTCATATATTAAAAAGGGAAAATTAACAATCTATAACTTTTAATCTATCAATAATAATATGCAAATTTCCCTATAACAGGATTATCACTTTTTAGAACGTAAATAAGAATTAATTTTTTTATTTTTATTTTTATTTTATTTTTAAAAAAAAAAAAAAAAAAAAAAAAAAGGAAAGAAAGAAAGACTTCTACATATTTCGCAAATATTTATTGAATAATTTTCGAAAAAAAAAAAAATCTACAAAATTAAATGAATTTTAAAAATGTGTTATACAAATTTTTATAATTTTTATTTTTATATTTTTTTTCAGCAGTAAAAAAAAAAGAGAGAGAGAGAAAGAGATTGACAAGAACATTTAAAAATTATAATATTGTAAAAATATAAATCAATCAAAACAAAGAATGCTATATAATATTATCTAATTAAATTTACAAGAATTAATGATTTTTAATTGAAAATAAAATCTAATTTCAAATCACAATAAAATCTAAATAATTAATTTAAATTGTTAACTTCAATTCAACTTAATATTGGCAAATTACCGTAATATATTATTTAAAGCAAATTCATTTTACATCTCATAATAAAATAAAACCATATTCATATAAAAATTATATAAATTAAAATAAAATAAATACCTTTGTAATTAGATTTTAATTTAATTTTTTAAGCATAGTAAAAAATAAATAATTGTTTTCTCATTACATTAATGTAAAATCAAAAATTATTAAATATTTCGAATAAATAATTTGATATAAGAAATAGAATTAATAATATTTATAATATTTTAAAGTATTATTTAAAGCTTAATATTTTTAATAAGAAACACATATTTATTAAAAGAAATAATAATAAATAAATATTGATTTGAAAATTAACATTTAAATACAAATTTAATAATTTAATAATTATTTTAATATATAAAATATAGAAATATAAAGAAAATGGAAAATTTAGAAGCTGCAGTTCAATGTGCCTTATCTTCCAATTCAAATGCTGAGATGAAAGCTCAAGCTACACAATATTGTGAACAAATTAAAAACTCTAATGATGGTTGGCAACTTTGTTTAAATTTATTTATTAAATCACCACCAAGGTATTTTTTTTATCTATTTATAAAGATATATATTACTTAAAGAAAAAAACATTCTATTTTTTATTATTGATTTAATGTATATATACATATAAATATATTAATAAATTAAAAAAAAATTAAATTGTAAATATATTTTAAATAATAAATTGAAAAAAAATATTTTATTTTAATAATAGCACTCCGGAAGTTAGATATTTTGCACTTCAAGTTGTAGAAGAAACTATTGAAAATCATTTAAATAATTTAGACAAAAACCAACAAGATTATATAAAGCAAACACTTTGGGAATGGATAAAAATATCATTAGATATTAATGAAAAGCCATTTATTAAAAATAAATTAGCTCAAAGTATAGTACAATTATTTAAGAATCAATATCCAGAAAATTGGCCAACATTTTTTGACGATTTAATTGGTTTAGTAGATCAATCAATGAATACTCCAAGATCAAATACACTTATTGACTTCTTTTTACGTATCTGTTCTACAATTGATGAAGAAGTAGTTTCCTTACTTATTAATAGATCATCTAACGAATTACAAAAAAATACACTCATTAAAGATACTATGAGAGAAGGTGCTGTAATTAAATTAGTTGAATATTGGTTTAAAATTTTAATGACTAATTGTCAAGCAAATCCATCTATTGCTAATAAATGTTTAAATATTATTGGTCAATATGTTATGTGGATTGATATTAAATTAATTGTTACTGATACTTTTATGTCAGCTTTATATCAATTCATGAATGTCGAAGAATTACGTATGGCTGCTACCGAATGTCTTTGTAGTATTATTTCCAAAGGTATGAGACCACTTGAAAAATTACAATTAATTCAACTTTTAAATATTCCAAACCTTCTCCCTCAGTTAAAATTTGATAATATTGATTTTGAAGAACAAATCGCAAAATTAATTAACCTTTTGGGTGTCGAGCTTGCTTCACTTTGTGATGATGTCAAAGAAATCCCAGAAGCAAAAACAATGGCATATGGTTATATACAAACTTTGTTCCCATACATGTTAAAACTTTTAGCTAACGAATATGATGATACTTCATCAGCGCTTTTCCCATTTGTTAATAACTATGCTAATTTATTAAAACAACAAAAGAAGGTTGGTTTTTCTGATATTCCAAACTACCAAGAAAATATATTAGAATTATTAAAAGTTATTATAGCAAAAATGAAATATGATGAAGACATAGAATTCTCCTTTGGTGAAGATGAAGATGAAGCCCTTTTCATTGAAATGAGAAAAAACTTAAAGGTATTTTATGACTCTATTTTTGCCATTGATGAAAATGTTAGTACCCAAACAGTATTTTCTATTGTCTGCTCTACATTTGACCGTATCAATATTGAGAAAATTGATAGTTCAAATTCATCTATTAACGCCTCATGGTCCGAAGCAGAATTAGCCCTTTATTTAATTTATATTTTTGGTGAATCAAAGAGAGCTACCTTAAATTATGAACCAGGGAGTGTTTTCTATCAAATGATTGAAAAAATGTTCCAATCAAGTTAGTTTCCTGATAAATATTATATAACATTTAAACTAATAGATTATAAATAAATAATTTTTTATAATATAACTAATTATTATTGTTATTATTATTATTATTATTATTATTATTATTATTATTATTATTTATTAAATTATTAATTATACTTATATACAACATAAAAAGATGTAATTTATTACCCTCATTCTGCAATTCCGATCATGTATTTTGAAATTATTAGTAGATACACCAATTTCTTTGATATTCATTCACAATTTATTCCAAACGTTTTAGAAGCCTTCGTTTGTAATCGGTAAATGTTTTATAAAATTCTTACTTTTGGACATAAAACAACATTAGTTATAAGTTTTCATTTTTATTATTATTTCATTATATTAAATAAAATGCTAATTGTTTTATACATTTTTGATAAATGTAATAATTTTTTAAAATACTTTTTGAATTTACAATTTTTTGCTTTGTAATAAATTAGCGGTCTCCATAACTCAGAAATTATTATTAAAACTAGATTAAATTATTTATTTGCTAGATTTGTTAAATCAATGAAGGCTAAATTAGCCCCATATGTTCAAACTGTTTTAACAAATATTCAAAATCTTTTAATTATTCAACCAACACCAATTACTTTAAATAACTTAAACTCTCAATCCTATAATGATTTATATTTATTCGAAGCTGTTGGTATGTTAATCTCATTAGAAAGCATCCCAATAGAACAACAATCTGAATATCTTGGTGTAAGTTTAGCTATTTAAACATTGATTACAAAAATTCAAAATAATAATAACTATGTAGCAATAATGCATAATAATAATACATATAATATAATAGTAGTTAAAAATAATTATTAATATATATCATTTTTTATTATATCATTTTTTAGACTATCATTCAACCAATGCTTAATACTATTGACGAAATTATATCAAAATCTTTATATCAAATGGATACACCAAAAAATATGCAATTTACTCACCAATTGAATCATATAATTCATGCTATTGGTAGTATAGGCCATGGTTTTCCAAATATCTCCCTTTTACAAAATAATATTACACCTCCATGGATTGCCATTTTCAATAAAACTTTAGAGTCAAATGTTGTTGTGTTAGAACGTTTATCAGATCAAAATAGTATTCGTGATTCTATACGATACGTATTACAACGTTTAATTCCATGTATAGGAAGTGAAGTCATAAAATTTGTTATTCCAATGATGAATGGCGGTTTACTTACTAAATGTTCAAAAAATGAACTCACTTCCTTATTAACTTCTTTTTTTGACCTTTTAATTCACAAATTTAAGAATAACTCATTACCAATCATGAATGAATTATTATATCCAATTGTAGAAAGAGTTTTTATATTTTTAAATCAACCTGCCAATGGTACTGATGATATTATTTCAATGTTTGAACTTAGAAGAGCTTATATGAACTTTTTAGGTACCATCTTTACCAGTAGCCTTCAAAATATACTTATTAGTGATAGTAAGTTAAATTATAATACTTTTTAATAAATTCAAAGCAGCGCTAATATTAATAAATAAATTAAAATTTTTCCTTTTTTTTTTATTTTGTAGGCAATAGTAAACATCTTCCAATGATTATGGAATCCGTTGTTCATTGCGCACGTGATTCAGCTGATATTCAAAGTCAAAAATCTGCACTTTCTGTTTTAGGAAAAATGGTTAATGTTTGGGGAGGAACAACTGAGCAAACCTCAATACCAGGATTTGTTGATTTCATCTATCAACAAATTGTTACTATTATATTCGAAATTATAATGAAGAATGAATTTAATTTCCATAATGCTGAATCTTTAGTTGTAAGAATAAAAACTTTAAATAATAATTATTTTATTATTACTACTATAAAATGTTAAATAGTTAATATACTTATTATTACATATATATTACATAGTTGAAATAATTATCGTTATTTAAATAATTTATAAATATATTAACTTTAAATTTAATTTTCTAGATCATGAATGAAATTTCAGCTCTTCACTTAACTATTTTACAAAAACAAGGTGTTAAATATGCCGAATACCTTTTGTCCTACTTTTTCCCATCCATAAATTGTCCATCCCAAGCTGCTAACGATTTTGTTAATGCAATGCAAAATTCAGATAAGAAAACCTTTGCTAAATATTTAAAGGTAAATATTATTTATATAATTGTATTTAATTATTAAGCATATAATAACATTATTAATAAAAATCATTCTTTCATTATATTTAATAATAAGACTTTCTTTCAAGCCATGAAAAGTCAATAAAAAAAATTTTTTTTCAATGAATTAATAACAAATATTAAAGTTTATTTAAAAAAAAAAAAAAAAAAAAAAAAGGACCAATAAAGGATTAATTTATTAATTTATGTGAAATTCATTAATTTTTTTTATTTATTTATTTTAACATATATAAAAATGATATAATATCAATAATATTTCAAATGGTTACAAATTTTTTTATTATTTTCCTTATTTATAAATGTATCTTTTAAATTTTTTTTTTTTTTTTAAATTGCTTCCATAACTATAACTTTTTATTTAGATATTAAAAAATAAATTTTAAAAAAATAAAATAAAAATTAATGTGTATTAAGAAATGAGTTATTGTTATTCATATTTAGAATTGTTTTTTAATAATGAAAGTAATAACTATTAAGTAAAAATAAAGTTAATGATAATTCTAATAATCCTGTAAATATTTATAATATTCATCATTGCCTAATAAACTAATATATAGGCCACGTTGTAATCATAAAATATATGTAATTTATATTTTTATCATTACAGTTTTCATAACAATAGTGTAACTATAAGAAAACTAAGAAAATCAATACTAGTAACGTTATAAACCTAATCAAATTTTTATCTAATAGAAATTTATCAATTTATTTATTTATTTTTAACTAAATTCATTAAGTGTCAAATAATAAATTTTATCTAGTTGTATTTACTTCATTATATATTACATAAATAACATATTGTATTAACATATTGCGGCATAAGCCACAATTAGTATGAATGAAAATAAATTTTCAGATTTTATTTTTCAAGTAATAATGACAACGACATGCATCTAATGTACATGGATTAAGTGAGCGTCGAAGCTGAAGAAACAGTATGACAGACCAGGAGGGTCACAACCACCTAGCAATAGGAATGAGCCAACGTTTCTCTAAGAACCACCATTGGAGCTAACTCTGATCGATGGGAGAAATGCACTCGGAAGTTAAAAAAAAAAAAAAAAAAAAAAAAAAAAAAAAAAAAAAAAAAAAAAAAAAAAAAATGACTTGTATATATTAATAAACTTTATTTTATAACAAAATATTTAATAAAATAAAAAATTAAAGAGTCTCATTACTTTAATAACACTACTTACGATGATATGTCTAAATTAAGAGCCTAAGAAATCCTTGACAAGAAATTGTACTCTTTAAAAGCCGAAAATCTTGCCGAATGTAAGAATGTAATAAACCAGATCAAAAAAATTTTTAATGTAGTAAATACCATTCAACACTTATCTTAGAAAAAGATTAGAGTACTTTACTTTGGGTTCCCAAAAAATTTTAGACAACAAATCCACCCAGATAGAAATGAATCGGTTGAAGATTTTCTAAAAGAATCAATTAATAAAAAAAAAACTTCCAAATTTATTTACATATTAATATTGATTTCGATAGAAATACTAAAAATAATGATGACTTTATGGATCTCAACAACATTGAAACAAATGGAAAATGTAGCCGTACTTACAAACCCAATTATGTTCTAAGTCCAATTCCAACTTATTGCTACATTTAGAGAACATTTGGACACAATACAGAAAATTGTATTTATAACACATATAAAAAATACAATAAAAATAGTGTAGAGAACAAACGTAGCGACAAATCAAAAGAAAGAAAAGGGCTTAAGCACAAAAAAAATATATAAAATGAAAACAAATTCATAAGTAGCATAGAATATATTTACCCTCAAGAATCACTAAAAGAAGATAATGAAGACTCCTAAGATGATGAAATCTCTTTTGATGAAATTCAAGCTATATATAATAAAGGTTGGATAGTTTTGAAACAATAGAAGAAGAAGAAAATATAGAGTTTACAGAGGATAAAGAAATAGAAGAAAATGAAAAGAATTTTAATAAAGAAACAACAGAATCTACTATATCTCTAGTTATGAACTCATCAAGTAGCAAAATTATTTGGACTTTCGATACTGGTGCTTCTGTGCACATCCAACTATTGCTGATTGGAAAATTGTAATTAATATATTAAAATATTTAAATTATACTAAAAGCTATAAACTTAAATACAAAGGACATGAGGAAATAGTTGTATATAGTGATTCTGATATTGCCGGAGACATTAAGGACAGGATATACACCTCTGAATATATTATATTAATGAACAATGATCCTATATGCTGACAAACCAAGAAACAATCCGTTGTAGCAACGTCTGCAGAATATATTACTATGACAGAATGTATTAAAAAGGTTTTAAATATTAAAAATACTTTACCCAATCAAAGTTTATACTAATAATCTTGCAAGCAAAACAACTATTAAATAACAAATTAAAACGCATTGACATAAAATATCAATTCAATAGAGATAATATTAAGAATAGAAATGTTGCTTTGGAGTATGTAGAAACTGAAGAAATGCTAGCTGATCCTATTACCAAAGATTTTAATAGATCAAAGATGACGATATATACAGATAAAAGTTTTGATAAACAAAATATTCTTGACTGAGAGGGAATGTTAGAATACTAAGAATGAACTAAATTAATAAGTGTCAAATAATATATTTTATCTAGTTGTATGACTTCATTATATATTACATTAATAATTCATTGTATTAATTAACTCATTGTATATGGCATAAGACACAAGTAATATAAATAAGAACAAATTTTCATAAATTTTATTTTTCAATTACTTATAATTAAATATGTATATATTAATAATCTTTGTAACATTGAATAAAATAAAATTTATTTATTTGTTTATTATTCTTTCTACTTTTCTATTATATACCTTTCATTAATAATCAAAACCAATATTTTAAATTTTACTATTATAGATTTTTTATTTTATACATTTATGACTTTATTTATTTATTTATTATGAATATTTTTATTTATGATTTTTAAAATGTTTTTCTTTTTTCTGTAAATTTTTTTCATGTCTGTCGATATTTTAATTATTATAAATATTATATAATAATTCTATTTTATTAAATACTTTTTTTTTTAAAAAAAAAAAAAGTAAAAATATTAATAAATATAAATATTAAATTTTACTCTTTATTTTTCTTTTTTTCCTTCTTATGAAATAATTTTCGTTTAGAAGTATTAAATGCTTTAAAAATTAAATTAAAAGAAAATATAATATATTGTGAAAATAAATGATATATTAATAAAAAAATATTATTCAATGTGATAAAAAATTATGATTTTGAAAATTCTATTTCATTTTTTTTTTAAATAGATAAAGATTTGATTTTTAAACAATGTTTTTTAGGATAATTATACAAAAATGCCAATTGTAAAGGATTTTGATATAGTCTATGTTTTTTTTTAATTTTTATATAAATATCCTAACCATAAAACTTGTTCATGTTGACGCCAATATTTAGCAATAGAGAAAGTATCAATAGTTCTTTGTCTTAATAATAAACCAAGCTTACGTCTCTTTTCTTTTACTGTTGGATGACACATTCTTTGTTCGACAGCTTGTGGTCCTCTAGCTAATAATTCTTCTAACTTAATTAATGGAGCTTGTGGATCAACTAATTGTTCTAAACCATCAGTCATAGTCAACACTCTTAACTGACCTAAAGCTAATTGTCTTGCCTTTTGTGGTGGAACAATGGAACCGTAGACTACACCAGTTTCAAGGTTTGAAATAACTTCACGAGAACCACCAACATCTGTACATACGACAGGTAATCCACATAAACCTGCTTCACCAAGAGCTAATGGTAAACCTTCTGTAATAGAAGAATTAACAAAGACCCATCCAGTTGGAAGTACATTAGACGCATTTCCAAGACCTTGAAGAATAACATTGTTTTGAAGATTAAGAGAATTGATAAGGTTTTGAGATTCAACTGCATAAGCAGCATCCTTTTCTTTACTACCATAAATGTGAAGGGTATAGTTAGTTATATGTAAATCATTAACAATAACATCAGCAGCATGAATAGCATTATGAATATCTTTTACAGGACTAATATGTGACAACATAACTGCTAATGGACTTTGATTTTCTAATTCAGGCTTTGGATTGAAACGAGCAACATTCATACCATTTACAACTGGGTAAATATTTCTAGCAATACGTTGTCTTTCAGCATCATCACCATATTTTCCACCTCCAAGCCATTGTTCCCAAGAAACATTTTGAATACTAGTACATGGAGTAATATAATCAGCATTAGCATATACCAATCTAGAAACTAATCTGGTTAAACCAACGAAACCAATTTGTACAAACTTTGGCATATCATCAGAAGAACATAAACCAAATAAACGTTCACGCCATAAAATACCATGATCCCAAACAACTAACGTTGAACCATTAATAGCTTTTGCAATTACACCAAGAATAGCTTGAATACCATGATGAGAGGCATGAACAACTGGTACATTATCTAACTTTGCAGACAATGGGAATAATAAACGATTGATAAGCGAGAAAAGCATATCAATTTCTTTAAGAGTTGGCATTTCCATATCAATCAACTTTCCTTCCTTTAATTTTTGTTCTGAAACCTCTAGCCATGTACAAATCCAAGTACGTTGAGTAACAACATGGTTCCAACTAATAGTCCAATCACACTTTTGGAAGTAAAGATATAAATCTACAAATAATTCTTCATATTCCTTCAACTTATCATTAGTTAAATCTTCATCCATACATGCATAAATTAATTGGTAAATAATTGGAGAGAAAATATTTACAACAATTTCATCTTTCGTGTGCATCTTCTTTCTACATAAAGCACGATATTCTAATTTTCTATAAATATTTTCATCTGGAGATGAAAAATCTACATCCCAAAGTGGTAAATAAGTAATAGAGGCAATGTTTCTTTCGATTTGATAATCACGTTGTACAGCTTCAGCAGAACCAATTTCAACAAGAGAATGCCAACGAATGTGTTCCAAATAATCAATAAGATCTCTTCTACAACTACCTACACCACCACCACCAGTTGGCCAAGTACCACTATCAAGGTTCATTACTGGAAGAATAGTATCATCATTTTCAGTTTCAGATTGACGACCAATTTCTGTACCATCACCACCAGTACCTAAAATCTCTAAGTCAGAATACTTTAAATGTAAATTGGTACGTGTAGTTGGACGATCAGTAACCACTAAAACTACATCAAGAATATGTTTAACTTTTGTTAAAGCTTCGATAGCCTTACTCTTATTACCACTATCTCTATACTTCCAATATTTCTTTAAGACCTTTTCTTCTCTTAAAAGATGTTCATCAAAGTCACGAGCGAAAACACCTTCAATTTTATTTGCACGCCAGTAAGTCCATAATTCTTGTCTACGAAGAGAAGTAGAATATTTTGCACTAAAGTATGAAATACGCTTAACTTTTTTGTGAGAAATCCAATCCTTTTTGGATTTAAGCTTGTATGTTAAAACTTCATTATTTGCATAAAATGATGGAGATGGGATTCCACTTAAAATTTTTAATGGATCATTAGCAACTTCATATGGAGTTTCAACTTGAACATAATTATTAGTAACTTCTGAAAAAAGAACAGTGTTGGTTTTGGTATTTTGTGGGTGGGAATAATCAAATGTGGTAATGTAAACAACATTAGGATTATTTAAACGACGGAATTCTATTCTGGAGAATTTTGGATCTTCACTAAGAGTAGGATTTTCAATTTTATAACCAGTAGCATAAAAAGTAACCATTGACCAATTTAATTGAGTACATTTATAAGAAATGTACTTTGGAATTGGATGAGTAACAGCATTATTAGAAGCCTTCTCATATACATAAGTAGCATAAACATCAATATTTTCTCCAGTTTTTTCTTGCTTTACTCTTAAAATCACAGTTGAAATCCTATGATTTTCACCTTGATCATAAAAGATTCTCTTCTTAAGATATTTTTGGTTTTGAGTATGATTTTCTGATAACTTTATATCTTTTTCAACATAATAAGCTTCTACTGGTAATTGTTGATCACGATTTTTATAAACATATACTTTAGTTTGAACAATATTTCCCTTCTTATCGAGATCTTGTTCATAAAGTAATTGTTTACTTTGAATATTAAAGTAACCTCTACTAACTGGGACATCACTACTATTTGGTTTCCATGTTAGTGCTCTTGGACCAGAATAACGATTAGCTATCATATAGCCATCTCTAAATTCCATTAAACTAACAAGAGTTTCAGCACTTGAATTGTAAGAATCAACTCTAAGCAATCTTCCACCACTAACAAAATGAGTACGGAATAAACCATCCTTCATTTGTCTCATTAAATTTATAGTTTCTGATTTATGTTTAAGATAGAATGTTTTTGTAATATACCATGAGAGTCTACGTGCTATTTTAAAGAATCTTACAAGTATAAATCTAATTAAGAAGAAGATTTTCATACTACTTATTTCTCTACCAAATCTTGGATCTCCTGTAAATGAAAGGAAGAATAAAAGTTCATATTCCTTCAATTTTATAGAAACATTTTCAAGGAAACTTGGTTTTTCATTTTCAATTTCACGTTGAGAACGTCTTATTGTAGTACCCCTCATTGTATTGGCATTTACCTTTGACTTAAATGGTTGTAGGGTTTTATAGCTAATAATAAATGAATATCTAGTCTTCTTCTTTTGTAATCCATTTCTTCTTCCAACTCTAAAACCAGTAGCACCATCTAAGTTTTGAAGAATAAGTCTTGAATTGAAAATAGATATAAGATTCATTGCGACTAATTCACGAATATCAGAACCAGGATTGTTGTATTTATGAATAGTAGCTAATAAATTTGATGGAATATTATTTAAAAATGTTTTAATTTTATTAATATTAAATTGATATGAATTTTGATCAAATTCAGACATAACTCTTTCTAAATCAGACATCCAACGAATCAACCATACACGAGATTCACGAGAAAGTCTTGGCCATTCAACATCTACCTTAATATCAAAAAGTCCCTTTTGAAGAGTAATATTATCTGTGTTATAAAACATCTTTCTTGATTCATAATCTGTACTATTTTTAATTTGGTATTCATAACGTGATGGTAAAACCTTTAATACACGATCAGCTGGATAACAAAGATATTCACATGTACAAGCATTTGCATGAGTATATCCAAATACTTGTTCACAGAATTCATGAACAATACTAGCACAAACCCAAGTAGTAACTTCATCATTAATAACATCAGTAACAATACCCATGGTTTGCTTTTCAAAGGTATATACTTCTAATACATTTTCATTCATTCTTGATACAGCAGTGTAACGATGACCTGCAATATCAAATAGTTGTTCAGGTAAAAAGAAAACTTTAATTTTACCATTTGATAAATCATGGACAATTGTGGAAAGAATTTGTTTACCCTTTGGGAAAGCTAACTTCAATATATGACCATCTGGAAGATAAGAAAATTGCTCTAAGAAATGATTCATTTTATTTAAGATAAGTTGATGTGATTGTGATGAGAGTTGAATCTTTGATTTTGGAGCCTTCAATTGACAGAATGTATTTAAAGTCTTAATAGCTAATGAATCATGAGTATCATTAATGAAACGTTGACCAGAAGATGCTAAATGTGGGGCAAGAGTAGTTGTATAATGAACATTACTGTAAGTTTCCTTAAAGTATAAGTAAATGCATGCGATTCCAAAGAACCATCCACCTAAAGAAGTAGTAATACCAACTTGCCATGGTACGCCTTGTTTAGATAACATAAATTTAAGAGCTACCGGAATTAAAATTGCTAAAACAATAATAACAATCATAATTTTATTTAATAATACTTCTGTATCTTGTGATTTAAAGAATAATTTATGGAATAAACCAACTAAGAAACCCGTAAAACCTAAAGTAACAAGTAAAAAGAGAACTACAGCTAAATAATTTGTTGTTTCACCAATTTGAGTAAATAAAAATACACCCATAACAATCATTAATACAATAAACATCATTGTTAAAAATTTAATTAATTCTGTACGATAAATTTTTCTACTATTATTCTTAAAAGAAGCAAACATTTCTTTTCCTTTATGAGTATTCATACGAACTTGGATTGAACTTTCCATTTCATATTTTAACAATGAATTTAATGTTATTTCAAGAAAACCTGAACTAATTAACATAAATATTGTTGCAAATAAGGTAGCATTAACATACATATTATTTATTTCATTCATACCAGGATTGTAAATTGAAATTACTGGCTTTCCAGTCATAATAAACATTGCCCATTTATCAATAAAAATAAAGATGAAATAGAATATACCAAAGTAAATAGCAGGACTTTCAAATTGGAATAATAAATCACCACGATTTAACTTTTCAATTTGATATTTCTTTTTCAAATCAATAATACCACCCTTAACCATTGTATCCCATTGGTTGCTATATTTTTCTGGATAAATAGTTGTACCTGTACGAAGGAAGAACCATTGCATCAATTCCATTTCCCAACGTTCTTGAACAACACGTTGTTTGATAATTTGAGGTTGTGACTTAAATGATGGAGAATGAATATTATTAGTGACTTCTTTCATATAATATTGACGAGCTGCTCTGTTCCATAAAAGAATACGTTTATCATATACATCTTTTGGTTCATTTGGGAATGGGGTTGGTCTTGGATGACTACTTTCAAAATAACTCTGAATTTCTTCATCAGATGGAATTTTCAATTTTGATGGCCAATCAATGTAATCATGTGCTATACGCTTAAACATATGAGCCATATAAGTTACTGATACAAAGAAAGCTAAATCATAAACAGCCCAAGCTAAATTTGACTTCCAAGGAATAATAAATTCATCTCTCCTTTCCTTTTGATATCCAGGTTTTGTTGTATCAGGTGTAAATATAAAGTTAGCACAAGCCATTGGAATTAATAAAATGCATACACCAATGATAGCTGAACGAGGACCATCACATTTTAAGAACATAATATCTGAGTTTTTAATAGATGTGAGTATTGAAAAGAAGAGAAGGTAAAGACAAAATCCCATTGCATAGAAGAATGTCAAAGGAATTGCATAATAATTATATTCATAATGATTTAGTGTTCTTCCACCAGTTTCTAAATTTTCATCGTATATACCTTTTCTAGTAAATAATATTGAAAATCCAGCAAGTACACTAGAAACAATAGTAATAACGATTAAAGCTGAAGATAATCTTTTTGAGAATGATTCAAGCATCAATGGCATTGATTTTTGGAAGAAATAATAAGTACAAGTTCTTGCAACGGAGTTAATTATACCACCAATAATTGGGAAAATAATAAGTAATACAAGACTAATACAATTTCTTGATTGTTCTTCAAGATTACTACTAACAAAAATACCAGAACCAAGGAATTTAATTAATAATAAATCTACCAAAACAGGATAAACAAAAATAAAAGCATTGGCTATAGTTTTCATTTTATGATCACTTTCAGTGTATGTTTGATTTAATTGATTTTCATAATTTCCTAATGGGATTTTTCTTCCACGTGAACGTAAAAGTGTATGCATGGCCTTCGAAAGTTGATGACTATTTAAATCATAAAGGAAATTCATATTAGATTGAGTTGTTGTCATTTCCATACCTACAGCTACTTGATCTGAATCTTCAAGATAAAGAGAATTAATATCTAATAAAGATGAATATAAATTCATCCAAGCTACACGACGACATCCTTTCCAAAAAGCATAGAAAAGGTAACAAAGGCATACAGAATATGGAGAATCAGACTTAAAATATTTATCTGAAACAACTTTTTCAATACATCTACAATATTCATTCATTAAATCTGGACCAATAGGATCTAAAGTAGCCCATGCAATAAATTGTGCCATTTCTTCTTCGAAAACGCTAGTAGGAAGGAAACCTTCATAAGTTGCTTGTATTAATCTATCTTCATAATTTTGTTTTTTAATTAAAAGATAGTTACAGTATTGCTTAATATATTTGGCTATTTCTACTGCATATATTGTTTCATGCTTATTAGTTGTTGCGACTTTACTATGTTCAATAGTATCGATAACTTTTTGAGTTCTTCTTACTAAATCAATTTTTTCTGAGTAAGATAAATTATTTAATTGCCAAATTATTCTTTCGGATATTGGAAGTTTGCATTTCTTTTGAGTTTGTCCTACAACAGCAGATTCCATAATTACACATTGTTGGGTTGAGAAAACATATTTTTGTTTACAATATATATGAAGAACAGCTTCTAAAATATCTGGAACTGTTTCGGAAACAAAAATGTATAAAGTATTTGGTTCTTCTTGAACTTCACCTCCAATAGCAATTACTGGCTTATATGGCAAAGGATTCTCTTCAATTAATCTTAATGATCCACTTGTAACTGTTAATACTTCAACTCTATTATTTAATAAATCATCTTTTAATTGTTGAAAAATACTAGTTATATTTTGATCTTTAAACACAGAATTTTCCATATAACGAATACAACGAGAAGGTTTTTCAATCATTTCTTCCAAAACATCTATCATTTTATTAAATGCAGGGGTATATTCATTTGATGGAACATCAATTGAATAACGAAGTGGACTAAGTAATTTCTTAGTTAAAAGTCTAAATAATACTCTAGCAATGTTCATATTAATTTCACTTGTTCTTTTCATATCGCAACTAATTCCTACATAACTCATTCCTGTTACTCTAGAAATATTGTAAACTTTTTCTTTTTCAACGTTTGGCTTATTCTTCCTATTCTTGAAACTAACAGAATGATGAATTCTTAAACTACCTCCAAGATTCAAATTATCTCTTGTTGGTCTTTGTATTGGAACACGTGGTTTTTTTACTACTGCATCACCTATTTCATTTTGTGTAACTTTTTGCAATTCTGCTATTAATGGTACCTTTGGTGGAATTGGTTTTGCAAATACAGTGTCAGTAAAATCTTCTCTTTTTACACTTGTTATATTTTTAAAACGATCACTAATAATTGGTGGGAATTTTACAGCATTTAATACAGGCTCCCATGTAGCAGGAGTAATTGGATATTCATATGGATCTAATTTAAGGACTAAACCTTCAATAGCTTTTTTAGTTTTCTTTATTTGATCTGAATTAACATATTCAAAAACATTATCATCAGCAATTTTTAAGTAAGCAAGTGGACGTACATCTTTTGGATCATTCATTTCATTGGTATGAACAACAGAACCTAAGAAATTATATTCACCTATCCATTCAATAACTTTATGCATTAAAATATATTCTTTGTGGTTTCCTACAAATGGTGGAAGTACTTCAACATCAAAAACCATAAAATCAGCCTTATTATTAATTTCATTTTTTAATTCTGTAAGATAATCTAAATAACCTGCAGTTGGAAGATCATGTCTAGTCTTTTGACTACCATCTGCAAAAAATATTGAACTTTTAAGGAATGTACCATCAATAATATCTCTAACTTTTTTAAATATTCCTAAATCATCAATATCCGCAATAAGAATAACATTTTGGAAATATCCACGAAGATGTTCAATGAATTCAATGCATTCCTCTTCTGAACAAATTAATCTTAATTCTGGTAAACCAAATATAGCAATACCATCTGGTTTAATATTAAAATCCTTTACAATTGGCTTTAAATTATGTTTTATATGTCTAGCAAAACTACTTGGTTTAGAATACTTTTGAATAAATCTTGTTATATCTATAAAACCAATAATCATTTTTACTCCTTTAAATATGAATGCATCTGATTCACGATTATATATTCCAAGGTTGTTTTTATTTTTTTCGAAAATAAGAGGGGAATTTTGATATGGAGAATTTTGGTATGGGGAATTTTGGTATGGAGAATTTGAAAATGATCTATTACTCGAGAAGGATTTCTGATCATTACCATAACTTGTGAGTGCAGTATTTGTTAATTTATCGATTGGAAGAAGTAAAATATCAACTTTATTTTTTGGCGACCATGATATTAAGTTTACTGGGCCATTATAAATTGCAAATGTTTTAAAATTCTTAAAATTAAATTTAGCCTTATTATAAGCTATAATTTTATTATTTTTTGAACCTTTTGTCTTATCCATTTTTATGTTTTCCGTAACTATATTATTTATTATTTTGCCTTATTACTTATTTTTTTATATTCTATATTTTCTTTATCTATAAATTTGAACCTATTTTCACATAAATTAAAAAATATTTATAATAAATTAACAAATAATATTTTTAAATAACTTTGAAAAAAAAGGGGAAAGATATTGTTTAAATAATTCTATGTTATCTTACTATATTGATAATTTTATAATATTAAAATAAAAAATATATAAAAATAAAAATATTGTATATTACTATAAATTAAAACTAAAACAAATAATAATGAAAGTGTAAAATTATAAATTTACTTATTTTTTAAATAAATTTATTATTTATACTAGAATATATTATAAAAAATAATATTTACCTAAAAATAATTTTTATTTCTTTAGCTTATTTGTTCTAATTTCTTTTATATTATTAATTAATACTTAAAAAATTATTTTAGATAGTTTTTTTTTTTTTGTCTTCCTTTTATTTTATTTTATATCTATATAAAAAAATAATATAAAATAATAAGGAAAACAATTCCGAAAAAGTTTTTTGCTACTCTTTTCTGCTTAGTTTTTTTTTTTTTTTCTTTCTATTTTTGTTTATAAATCTTTTTCTTTTTTTTATTATTATTAATTATTTTTATATTTATTTTTTATATTTATATTTTTTAACGGCTTGCTATTATTATTATTTCATTATAATAAAATAATAATTAAATTATTGAGTTTATTTTTCTTCTTTTCTTTCTTTAACACTTTCTTGATTTGTTATAAATAAATAATGAACTGATATTAAATTAAATTACATTTATTTTTTCTTAATCTAATCTCAATAATTTTTATAGAAAAATAAATATATTTCGGTTTTGTGAATAAAAAAAAAAAAAAGTAGTAAAATTTATTTTAAAAAATATAAAGATTTTAAATATCATATATTATCACATTTAAATTATATATTTTATAATACTATATATTATATTTATGATATATTATTAAGGTTCATATAATATAATAAAATTTTATTATAAATTAGGTTTTTCTATTAATTATAATATATATGAAAAAAAAAATTTAAATATAAATTACATAATTAATTTATAATACTAATACATTTAAACTTAATTAATTTTATTGCTATAATTTTGTTAAATTTATCATAATATATCTTAAATTTTTTTTATATATTATATTTATATAATTTAATTTTAATTGTTGATTATTTTTATTTTATTTTTATGGTCAATACTAGATAAATTAGAGAAAAAAAAATAAATATAATATATGTGCGGAATTATAATTCATATATATGTATATATCAACAATATTGTAGTAATATATTGTAAATAATTAAAAGGCTTATAAAGCTAAAATATAAAATAGTAATAAATAAGATTTTGTGTACTTAACCTTTTGCAATTTTTCTTTTTTATTTGTGTAACTTTTAATTTGAATTGAATAATTATTTAATATATTGCAATATATTATATTTATTTTAATATATTATTAATGTATACTGGGTTATTATGAATATATTAAATTAAAGATATTTGTATTATATTTATAAACATTTTATTTATTATAATATATTTCCAAATATATTTATTGTATATTTGACATATATTAAAAAAGTTTTCTCTATTGGTAACATTAAAAAACTTCATATTAGATTATTAAATATATGCAGATGGTTATTAATAATATATTTATAAATGTATTATATAATATAATATAAATACATTATTTATTATATGTATCACATTTAATGCAAAAAAATATAATATATAATAATATATTACTGAATATTAAGTATTCTAAAAAAAAACTATTATTATTATAAAAAAAAGAAAATAATTAGTAAATTAAGTTTAAGTACTAATTTTAATTATAATAAATATACTAATAATTATTAGTATTATAAATATGATAATTAATCCATATAATATTTATCTAAAATAATGATTATTATTTATTATTAATTTATTTATTTATTTATTTAATATTTATTCATTTACTATTTTAGTTCAACTATTAATATATACTATGAGAATTTCCAATTTTGATGAAAAAACTGCTAAAAAAAAGTATATATTTAATTTAACATAGCAAAAAACTTAATTATCTCAAATATTCGATATATATTAAAAAATGTTTGAAGAAATATTTTTTTCATTTTAATCTCATGTACCAATAAATAAAATAAGCAATATTATCAAAAAAATATTGTTGTTAAAAAGATATTCTTCAAACATTTTTTTTAAAGATTAATATCTATTTATTGCTTTATAACCAAACAATTAAAAATACGGACTTATTATATTTATTACATCACTATAATTTTTATTATAATAAATTAAATATAACAATATTTTTATAGTAATACATGTAGCAGATATTCACCATTTTAACACTTTTAAATAACTATTTTTTTTTTCGTTTTTTATTTATAAAATTTTTAAAATTCGCTTTAATAATAAAATATATATTTTTTTAATTTTAAATATTATTAAAAATAGTTAAAATCTTTTTCCCTAGTGTAACCATGAACTTAGTAAAACAAAAATTTAATCTAATATGCAATTAATAAATACATCTCATCAAAAATCACTGATAAAAATTCAAATTAATAATGTTTTGTGTAACATTTTTTTATTTAAATTTTTATTATTAACCTTATCATAAATGAATTAGGTCATTAAAAATAAAACATGAAAAATTTTGTTATAATTCTTTCTATTGTTTTGTTTGATATTCCTCAGTAAATTTGTTTAATGCACATTTTGTAAATTAATTATTGATAATTATCATTAATAATATATTGCTATATTAATATTTATCTAGTAACTGTAATTCTAGTATTTAATATATAATAAAGTTTTTACTATATAAATTAATATTAAAAATTTTTTATATAAACATTGTGGCTATATATATTTAATATATATTCAATTTATATATAAAATGAAAGATTTTGTAATACATTATGATATTTGTTATTGTAAACAATTAATAGTAAAATATTAAAAAAAAAAAAAAAAAAGAAAAAAAAGGAGTAAACAAAATTATTTATTATTAGAAAATTTAAGAATATTGTATACTCTTTATTGAAAAATAATTATTGCTATCAAAAACATCAAAAACCCTTTTTTATTTAATTATTGTTTAAAAAAATAGTTTTTATTAAAGGAAATTATTATATTTTCATTTTTGTATATTTATGCATATATATTTTTTTACAATTTAAAAATATTAATTAAAAAGTTATATATATGTATATTTTTTAATAATAATATACATTTATAATGATTTGTTTTATTTTTTTATTATTTATTGAATATTATCATTGCTATTAATCTTAATTATGATTATTTTTATTACTTGTATTTAACGTTTTGAAAAAATTTGAATTACTTTATAAAATCAATTGTAATAAAAAAAAATATTTATATATCAAATATATCCATTTTAAGTATACCATTTTTTGTTATTTTATATTTCATTAATATTACGAATTTTTATCCATAATTTAATTAATTCATATTCTTCATGTTCAGTTAACATCAACATCATGGAAGATGATATGCCATTATCTTCTTTTAGATTTTCGTTATTTTCATTTTCTGTTATATTATTGTCTTCATTTAAATTTAATTGTTTATTGAGAATAGATTCTAATTCTTCTTTTCGTTTAAGTAATTCCTTATCATTCATATGACTAAAGTTATTAATACTATTAAGAATAGGTGAAACATAAATTTCAAGAGCACCAAAAATGTTAATTAAATAACTAATATCTGTACCAAGTTGTTTTGATTCTTGTGCTGTTAACTCTTTTATATTCATAATGTTTTTAATATATTTATTCATTGTACCATTACATAAAGACACTATCCACATATGGCCACTAGGTTCTTCAAACTAATTTAAAAATAAATAATATTATTTAAAAAAAAAATTGAAAATTGAATAAATATATAATAATAAGAGATTGATAGGTTAATATTGGGGATAATAAAAATATAAAAAATTATTATAATAAATAATAATAAATAAATATTATCATAATATATAATATTTTAATTAAAATAATAGTAAATATAAAATCCATAACATTTAACTAAAAATGAATTATGCATTACAATTACTATATTATAAAATAATAGCATATATATAAATAATAATAATATGAAATATATACTTCTGATTCATCATCTTGATGTTGATTTTCTTCAGTGGATTTAGAAGGCGTAATATTTATATCTTCTAAAAGAGAATTAGTTAAAAACACCATAGGTTGACAATATGGTAAAGTATTTACAGAATAAGTTAATGCTTCATCATTTATATAAAGTTCCAAATGTTGTGGGAGAGAAAGAAGATGTTCACCAATATTAATAATATATGAAGATGGGGAAAGACTAAATTGTGGTATTTCAAAGTTGAAAGGAGAAGTCTTGGTTGAAGTGACATGAGACCAACGTTCCTTATTAAATAAATCAGAAAGCTGTTCATCAATAATGAGGAAAATGGCATCATAAATGAAATGTTGGCATTCACTTGTAATATTTGACATTTGTGCCTTTACGTTATTTAATATGGTGGATCGGATTTTATCTTGTGGTAATAATTCTAATTCTGGCATATCCATAAGAATAGCAGAAGCTTGAGATTCTGTAGTATTAGTATTTGAATTTTTTGTAGAAGTATCCATTTTGGTTTGATAGTATTGTTTTGTAATAATACGGATACATTCTTTCAATTCATAATTATTAAGAGAGGAAAGTCGAATCATTTCACGAGAAATGACACTACCAACATTTTGAGATCGATAGAGTTCTTCAAATATTTGTAATTCTTTTGCTGCCTTTTGTAAATATTTCTGTTGTTTTTCTGAATCTTCTTTTTCTAATTTGACAGCATTATCTTGTACAAGGTTAGAATTATTTGAATCTTCATGATTTTCTTCTTGGCCTATAACCTCACCAAAACTATTATCTTTAATATCATCACCTTCACTATTAAAAACTTTACTCTCATTTTTTTTGACCACTGGAGAATCTAATTGTATCTCATATTCAGAATCGGCATGATTTATTTTAAGAATAGAATTTAATTGAGTTAAAAGATCATTTGTTTCTTCTAAAGTCTTTCGGTTACTAAAAATCATTTCAAAGAATTGAGGTAATTCTTGAAGCTCTACTCGCTTAATCTCTTTATCAAAAAGACAACAAACTCCTAAAAGTTTAAAACCAAGTTGGAAATTGAACCATACTTGACGATTTCTTTCTTGAAGAAGATCTTCATCAGCATCATTTATTGATTCTAAAGACGATCTAGAAGAGTTATTAATTGAAGTAGTAGAAGCAAGAGGGGAATGAATGCCTAATTTATGTTCTTCTTTAATCTTACTTATTAATTTAATTTCTGTACGAGAGCGGATAACTCTTAATATATCAGAATATTTTTCTAATGAAGTGATTAAATAATCATTGATAATTTTTAAAGTATGTGGACAAGCATATCCATACGTTAAATCAATGCAACGTTGAATAGTTCCTTCAATTTTATTAAATATTTTATCTACTGAAAGATGTAAATGATCCACTAATTCATTTGGAGATTTATGAGCCATAACATCGGGTTTAAAAAGATTTTTTAATTGTTCAATGAGATAATTATATTCTAAGTTTGCAAAATTTTGCTGGTAAGGGAGGAAAGGTTCAAAAAGATATTCACCCCAATTACCTAAATGATAATTTTTATTAAAACGACTCATAACACTAGAATTAATGCAAGTAGGTGCAAAAGTAGACATTTTAAGGAAACGACTGGTATCCCTTTGAAATAAAATATTATGTTCTACAGTTTGAGCAAAATTCTCTACAACTTTATATATATTAATTAAGGAAATAACAAAATGACTACCATCAGAACTTTTAAAACTTTCTAAACGTTGGCTGAAAGATGGCTTAAGGTGTTTATTGGATTCATTAATTAAATGGCAAACAACATCTCCTGGTTGTTTAAATATATTAGCACTCCAATTAAACTCTTTAACAATAATAGAATATAATTCATCAAAATAAGATGGTATCCATTCAACAAAGGATAAATTATGAGGATTAGTTGAATTAATTATTAAAATATTATCATCTTCTTCCTTTTTATCTTCTTTGTCTTCTTTATTTGGTGATGGCATTAGTGGTGTAATTGGAACTACTATTTCTTGTTGTTCACTATCTTTAACCTATTTAATTAAAAGGTAATAAAAATAAAAAAGTGGAAAATATTATTAATATATAAAAAATATAAATAGCCATTAATTTCATTAATATAATTGTTTTTTACATAATAAAATAACAAATATCAATATTCATTTCATTTCAAAATCTGAAATACCTCAAATCCCATCCAGTATCTAATAATCTCTTGTTTAACATTTCTGAAATAACATCCATAAAATTCACTTTCTCTATCGATTTTTTTAAATATTTTTTGATATTTTTTAAGATTTTTAATATCTTTGGACTTAATGGTTTGTAATAAAAGTGGACTAAGCTCAGCTTCTAATCGATTGAGATATTTTCGTAATAATTCACGTTTTTCTTCATAATCTGAACTATTTTTAAGTAATGCTAAACTTTTTTGAGCATCTTCTAATGTAACAGCAGCTCTTTCATATTCCTTATTATTAAAAATATCATCCATTTCTAAAGAAAGATTGGACCAATTTTCGGCTTCTTTCAAAAGCTTACGAGTATCTTCCATTCTAAGACGTATAGTGTCAAGAAGAAACATTGGTTGTATTACTTCTGAACTATCAGTATTAAATTTTCTATACTCCATTCTAACATGATTAATACTTTCTTGCATTATTCTAATATCTTTCCTCATATTTTCAATATCATACATTACTCGAGGAATATTTTTAACTACTTCATTACTTATTTTCTCAATTGATTTTGAAATTTGTTGCCCAGCATTTTCCAATTTTATAAGGAGAATAGATGATTGTTGTGGAACATTATTATCAGTTGTTGGTGAAGCTGTAGAAGAAGGTGATGCGGCAAATGTAGGTGAAATTTCAGAATTAATGTTAGTACTACTTTCAATAGATTTAACATTAGGTAAAGGCATTGAAGAAGAAAGCATTTTATTTATCCATCCTTTAACATCTGCATCCTTTTCCTTTAATTCTGATAAATCTAAACCAATAGTATTATTATAAGATCCTGTAATAGTTGGTGATAGCACTGAAGTAGGTGTTGTCAATGATGAAATTGATTTTTTTTTTTCAACATTAGTAAATATAGATTCCAGCTTTTGTTTGGATGACGAATTATTACTATTATTCGATATCATTTTATATAATTAATTTATACTAGTATTGTTTTAACTTTTTAACAATTTTTATAAAATACATTTAATTTAATTTAATTATAAATAATTAAATCAATTCTTTACTGATTTTGAATGAAGAATATATCTACTAAATTAAATGATATTAATGAATTTATATATAATATAAATATTAGATTATTAATTTTATATTTAATAATATAAAGAGAAATATAATGTTAATTTATTTATGTTTGTATAATTTTTTTTTTTTCGTTCTTTCTATTATTAGAATTTATTTATAATTTTCAAAATTTTCCTAAACCTTAATGTTAAATACATTTTTAGTTTATTCTATGTTGATATTAATTAATTAATTAATGGATTAATGAAATTATATAATGTTGGAATGTTATGAATATATTAATATCTTTAATTTGAATTTATTAAAAAAAGAAGAAAAAAGAAAAAAAGAAAGAGAGAGAGAAAGAAAAAAAAACTTTACCTTTTAATATTTTATTTTTTTATTTTGTTTTAAAATTACATCAAATTACCAGAATAATAATAAAAAGTAATAAATAATGAATTTTATTGGATTTTATTTATTTTTTTTTCTATTAGTTGAAGAACATAAAATATTAAATCTAATAATTAGATTATTAATAATAAATAATATTTTACATTTATTATTGTTTTATGTTGCTTTGTTTTTCAAATAATTTCAGTTTTTTCTTTAAAAATTTATTATATAAAAATTCAAACAAAATATTAAAAATTTTAATTATTGATGATTATAAATTATCACTTTAAATAAAATATAATTTTAATTAATTATTCATATATGCATATATATATACATGTTAGATAATTAACTAAATATACAAAAATATTATATTATTCCATTAAATGTTTAAATTATTAATAATACTTTTCAAATCAAATTATTTAAATACATTTTTATTATTTATTTATTTTTTTTTTTTTTTTTTTTTTTTGCTTATTAGAGAGAGACATAATTAATTATTATTCTTTTTTTTTTTTTTATCTTATTTTCTAATTTTGCTGGTATCCTTAATTATTGAATTTATAATTAAATACACTCTATTACAATTAGTATTAACTATTACATTTATTCATAATTATACATAAAAAAATAGCAACAATTATTATAAAAATTAAATAAAAATAAAAAATAGATATACTATATAGTGCTTCAAATATATAATTGATAAATAGAAAAATTTTATAGTAAAGTTATAAAAGTAAACATTTTAACCACTAACCACTAACTACCTATTGCTCAAAAAAAAAAAAGTAATTTTTTTTTTTTTTTTTTTTTTTTTTGATTTTTAACTTTGATTAAAACTTTAATAAATAATAAAATATATTTTTAAATATTTAAACGAATTATTCATTTTTTAATTAAATTATTTAATAAAATGTTTTAGTTAGCTAATTAAGCTTTACATTTTATATTTTTTTAAAAAAACTACACATTTCATTTCAAAATTATAATGTTAATATTAGAAAAAAGTATTAAGAATTAAAAAAATAAAAATAAAATAAGAATAAACAAAACAAACAAACAAAAAATATAAAATATATGAGCAATTATTAATACATTTCAAAAAAAAAAAAAAAGTAGTAATAATATGGAATCCCAACATGCTCAAAAATATCAAAAACTAATAAATGAATATACAAAAACAAAAGCTCAATTGACAATTGTCAAGAATGCATTACTTGAAGTAAAAATCATTATATAAATTTTGGCATTATATTTTATACTATATGAAAGAGGAGAAAATAACTCATAAATAATTGTTTCTCAAAATAAATAGGAGCAAGCTTTAGCAACACAATTAAAAAATGAAAATAAATTGTTATCTCTTGAAGCAAAAAAAGTATTAATATAAATAATAAAGTTTAAATAAAAAAAAGAAAGAAAGAAAAAACTATTATATTTTAACAATCCCTTAAATTTTTTATTTTTCATTACTTCTAACAAATTAAAAATTAAAAAAAAAATAATAATAATAATGATAATGACAAAAGACTGAGCAACAAAATGAACTTTTATTTTCACATAATCAAAGACTTTCAAAAAGAATTGAAATCTTACAAGTATAATTTCTTTTTTTTATTATTTAGAAAAGTAATATATAAATACTATATAATTTACATAAATCAATTTATAATATATATTGTCAAATAAAAGAATGATACAAAAAATAATAATAAAAAAAGTAAAAATTCACAATATGAAGCTATTGAAGTAATGTCACAAGAATTGGAAAGAAAAGTTCTTGAAAATGGTAAGATTATATAATTAGAATTTCTAAAATATATACTTAAAAACTATAAATTATTAAAAGTATTATATTAATGTTTAAATATAAATCTTATAATTCCGAAATAAAATTTTTTATATATATATATCAAATAGCTGAATTATATGATACTTGTCAGAATTTAAAACAAGAAAAGGATATGCTTCAGAGTAAATTAATTGCTATACTTAAACAAAATAATACTTTGAAAGAATCTGTTAGTTTTGAACAACTCCAAATCGAACAATTAATAGACGAACAAAATAAAACAAATGATAAACTTAAAACGTAATTAATTATATTTAATATTCTAGTCTTGTTATAATAAAATTATAATGATTTAATAAAAACTTTTTTATTTATTTTATTATATATAATGTATATAGAGATGAAGATTTTGAAAAAATTTCAGAATATAAAATTATGAAATCTAATTTAATAATGAATTTAGCTCATAATATTATGATACAAAAATTGCTATCGAAAGAAAAAAAAGAAAATTGGTATAAATTTAATATAAAATTATTAACAATAGATATATAAATCAAAAACTAAACAAATTATAAAGAATAAATAAAAAAAAATGAAAAATATCTTAATAATATTTTAAAACTTATTTTAAAACATTAAAAAAAAAAAAGGTCATTTAAAATATTTCATAAAGAAACTCAAAAATATCTTGTAATTATAGAATATATAACTTAATATATATAAAAGTAATAATATTAATAATAATAATATAATAAATATAAATATAAATAACACCATGCTAGTCAAAGCTTTTAATATTGCTTAATAACTTATATTCAAAAATATGTAATGAAATAAATTTAGAGAAAGTAAATGTCAAAAATAAAATAATGAATATTAAATTATAAATAAATATTGATTTTATCTTTCTTTTTTCTTATTATTATTATTATTATTATTATTATTATTATTATTATTAGGAAAACCCCACAATTTATTTAGAGTACCAAGAATTTGACAAAACTATCAGTATTAATCAACAAGTAATTAAAAAAAAAAAAAGATTTCATTCCATTCATATACTCGTATTGATATTCTAGTTTACATTTTATTTCAACTATTAATATTTTTATATTGAATTAAATGTATTAATCACATAGCAAGAAAACTTCACAAAAGCAAACTTTTACCAATTTAATACTTTATCTATTATATATACCAAAACATGTCAATTTATAAATGAAAAGTATATATAATAATATATTAGATTTATATGCTCTTTAATTTCACTTAATGAATATATCAAAATCTAAAATTAACTATTCTTGTATTATATTTATCAATAGAGTTTTAGATTTTCCTAAAATAGAGTTTGAAAAAATATGCAATTCTATGAAAGAATTTCTTGATATATGTAAAACTTACTACCTATTAATTAAAAAGTATAAATATGTCTAATATTTCAATTATTTATTATATATATTATAGTAATTGATACTATGGAATATGAAGATAATTACAAAAATAATTCAAAATGGAGAATAAAATCAATGTCAGTAATTGTATTATCATCATGGTTTAAAGAATTATATGGTAATCAATTATATAATAACATACTAATTTTATCATAAAATATAAAGTTTTTACTAAAATATTATTATTATTACAGATCTATATGAAATGAGAAACTCTTATTCAGAAATTATCGAAGTACAAAAAAACATAGCAAAATATGGTAAATTTTATTATTATTTTATACATATATACATTTATAATGCTAACTTTAAAATACATAAATACTATAAGCATTACTAATGGTAGAACCTATAAATACAGATTTTTCAAGTCAAAAAGTATGATTTGGTTACTTAAATTTTTAATATTTATATATTTATATAAAATAATAAATATTTTGATAAAAAAAATATAGCTAATATTTAATTATTGTTTATTATTATTATTGTTGTTGTTGTTTATATGTATGTTTGTTTATGTTTAATATAGCTTTCAGGCCTATATACATCCACATTAAGTAATTAACCTTTAAGATATATAATTAGTTTCATTGCTATCATATGTAATTAATAAAATGCATATTAATATTTATATTAAATATAGGCGAAGTGGATAAATTAATAGAAAATAATAATATTACAATTGAAAAAAATGATATACTACAAAAAAAACTTGATGAAGCAAATGAAATTATAAAACAAGTAAATAAAATAATTAAGTAAAAAAAAAAAAAAAAAGTTAAGAGAATATATATTTATACTATATTAAAATTAATATATATATATATATATATAGATACCTCCACCAAAAGAATATCAGGAAATACAAACTTCAACAGAAGATCTTCAACCTGTTTTAGAAAATAAATACATTCAAGTTGAAAATTTGATTACTTACAAAGTAAATAATTTTGATTAAGAAAATAGATTAATTATTCTTTTTATAAAAGAAAATTATTTATATCAATTTTTTTATATTTTTATTTTTTTTTTTTTATACTATTCTTAAAACAGGATAATCAAACCCAAACAAATGAAAAATATATATTAGATATATTAATAAAAGAGCCATTAGAATCACATATTGATTATCTTAATAAAAAACTTCAAGCAGCTGATAGTACAGTGGAACGTCTTTATATAAGATATTTAAATCAACAAAAAATCATTAACCAATATAAGCAAAAATTAATTCAAAAAGAAAAGGAATTAAAAGACATTCAGACTAATAAAGAATATATTATTAAAGACACCACAAAATATAATAATTCTTCTGTCGATTCATACAATAAAAAAACGGATGATCTAAATAATAGCAGTTCAAAACAAGAAGAAAATGGAAAAAACAACAATAATAAGGATGGTGATGATGATAATGATAATATCAGAAATATTGTAAGCAATAAAATAGCCTTTAAAGCAAGTAATAATGAAAATGAAATGACATTATATAAAAAACTAGAATATAATAGTGATAATGATAATAATAATGAAGAAGCTAATGACATAATAGAAAATAATAATAAAAATGAAAATACAAATACTAATACTAAAACTAATAAAACTGACCAAGAAGATATAATTAGAGAGGAAAATATTAAATTAATAGCCCAGAATGAAACAAAAGAAAATGAAGAAAAAGAAGAAAATAATAAAAATTTAAAAGATATGAAAGAAACCGAACAAAATAAAAATAATGAACATGAAAAGAAGGATAATGATAATGAGAATAATTTGAAAGAAAAAAATAATAAAAATGGAAATGTTTGATAAATTATTATATTTCTGAAATAAAAGAAGATAAATATGAATAAAGTAATTAAAGCAAGAACGACTTTAATAGTAATCAAATAATAGGAAAAAATAAGAAATAAGCTTTAATTAAAAAATTTGAAATTTATTAATTAATATATCAGAAATAAAAAATATTAATTTCTATAATTTGTAATTTTCAAGTCTTCTATATTTTATATGTAAATAATCAATACACTTAAATGATTAAATATAAAAGAAAAAATATAACTGAAATAAATAAAAATATTAAAAACAAATACTATTATATACATGGAAATAATTTTCAATGTTATTTAAATAAAAAAAAATTATTTGGTAGGTAAATTTAATTTTTAAATTTATATTATAAGGGTTAAGTTAAATGAATTTGGGTTATGTTAAATTCTTTAAAAATTAAAAATACAAATAATAAATATTAATAATATTAATAAAAAAAAATAGAACAAAAAGGAAAAAGAAAATAAAAAGAAGGATTAAAAGTACAATTGTTATATAAAATATAATTAATTAGCAATCAAATTAACCATTTTTTATGATAATTTTTTTAATAAGAACTTTTAATAACTTATAAAAAAATTGTTGAAATAAATCATTTTTTAAATAATATAAACAATTTTGGTAATGATCTTTAATTATTAGTATATATATCTTGTTTTTTTTAATTTTTTGTTTGAAAATTCAATCATTCAATCTTTATATAATATAATCTTTACACTTCACTATAATATAATATACAATTAATATTTAAAAATACTTTTTTCCTTTATTTTTTTTCAATAACATACTACATATTAGCATAATTATTTTTACTTTAAATAAGCTTTTTAAAAATTAAAACTAGTATATTTTTTTACACAATAATATATTTGATCTTTAAAACTAACCAATCATATTATTATATATTAGTAAATGTAAAGTAATATTTTGATAAAATATTTATTAATAATCGAAGACATTATATATTTATTTTTTATTATTAAAATTCCTTATTATTATTTAATAACAATATTGAATAAATATTGAAATAAATATTTAAACATCACATAGTTATTTATACTTGATGTTAGTATTGGTAAAAAATATGGATAATAATACAATTTTACTTATTTTCATTTATTAATATTTACTTACAAATCATTATATGAAAAATTAAAAATATATTTTAATTTTCCATATAATGATTTTTTTATTACTATTATACAAATAAAATCAAATATATTATAATATATATTCTGATTAATTAAAATCTTTATATAAAATTTTTTTATTTTTTTTTTTTTCTTCAAAATTTTATAAAAATAACTTTTAAAAAGAAGGAAATATTATTTTAAAATATATAATATCGTATTTTCTTTTTAGTTATTAAATAATAATAAAAATAATAGAGTCAAAATGGCTGAAACTAAGTAAATAGTATATTTATTTTTATAAAAATTGTTAATTGTAAATTATATGAAGTATATATATATATATATATATATATATTATATTTAATTAGATTTAAATAGTAGTGAAAAATCTTAAAATTAAATATATATATATTTGATTTGGTATATTAAATATTATGTAAATAATAGTTTTATATATACAAAATATTTTTTTTTAATTATATTGTTATTAAATTAAAGTATAATTATAAAATCAATAATAATAATAGTAATAATAATAGAAAAAATAATAAATAAATAATAAAAAAATATGATTACTGCATATATAAATATTTAAAATGGAAGAAATAAAACAAACAAAAACATAAATATATTTACTTTTGTTTTATTTTTTTTTAAAAATATTTGATTAATAGTATACCTTTATGTTTCAATTAATATAATTCTTTTTATATTTTGTGTTTAAAATAGTGAATCTAAAAAAATTGTAGAAGAACAAAAAATTACCCCATGGGAAGTTCAAGGTGCTAAGAATGCTGATGGTACTAGTGCCGCTATCGATTACAACAAACTTATTGAACAATTTGGTACAAGACCAATTGATAATGAACTTTTAGAACGTTTCAGAAAGGTTACTGGTAAAGAACCACACCATTTCTTAAAGAGAGGTATTTTCTTCTGCCACAGGTATATAAAAAAATTTATTTTAAAAATGAAAATATATTATTTTTTAAAAAAACTTCTTATTTAATTTTATTAATATTTTCATATTTAAAATCTTTTATTATTATTATCGTTTTTATTGATAAAGAGAATTACATGTTATTTTAGACCGTTATGAAAAGGGAAAACCATTTTATTTATATACTGGTCGTGGTCCAAGTGCTGACAGTATGCACACTGGTCACTTAATTCCATTCATTTTCTGCAAGTAAGTAAAATATTAAAAAGTTAATAAAAATAAAACATTTTAACTTAATTAAAAAATATATATTAAACTATTAGATGGTTACAAGATGTTTTTGACTGTCCACTTGTTATTCAATTAACTGATGATGAAAAATTCTTATTCAAAGAAAAATTG
The DNA here is from genome assembly GCA_002104945.1 of Piromyces finnis. NCBI lineage: Eukaryota > Fungi > Neocallimastigomycota > Neocallimastigomycetes > Neocallimastigales > Neocallimastigaceae > Piromyces > Piromyces finnis. The sequence goes on along the minus strand of MCFH01000007.1, from coordinate 1,137,295 downwards.
AAGCAAGAAGATTGTCTTAATATGGGTAAGCAAAATGCTAAGGATATTATTTCTGTTGGTTTTGATCCAAAGAAAACCTTTATCTTCTCTGATTATGAATACATGGGGTAAAATATATTTAAAATATGAAACATATAGATATTTAAATTTGACATATAATCGAGTATATTGAATTTTTTTTTTTTAATAATTTATAATTTTGAAAATATTTTGAAATAAAAATAATATAGTGGTGCTTTCTATAGAAATATTAATAAGATTTCTAAGTGTATTACAACATCTGCTGCAAGAGCTACTTTCGGTTTCACTGATAGTGATTGTATCGGTAGAGTTCATTTTGCATCTATTGAAGCTGCTCCAGCTTTCAGTAACAGTTTCCCACATATATTTGGTACTAGACATGATATTCCATGTTTAATTCCAGCTGCTATTGATCAAGTATTTTTTTATTTATATATGATTAAAGCAATAAATATTTTAAATATTATTATTATATATATTTAATATATATATTATTGCTATACCTTTTTTTTTTTTTTTTAACAATTATTCTATTGTTCTGTTATTATTAATATAATTATTTTAATTATTGATAGGATCCATACTTTAGATTAACTCGTGATGTTGCAAAGAAATTAAAGTATCCAAAGCCATGCACTATTTACTCAAAGTTCTTCCCAGCTTTACAAGTAATATTCTAAACATATATTAATATCAATAAAAATCATTATTATAAAAAACGATGTTTTCTAAAAAATAATTCTTTCAAATAAAATACTAAAATAACTTTAAAATTACTTTTTGAAAATCAATACAAATAAACATTAAAATAAAAGGGACCAGGATCTAAGATGTCTTCTTCTATTGAAAATTCTGCTATTCTTTTAACTGATACACCAAAGCAAATCAAGAAGAAGATCAATAGATACGCTTTCTCTGGTGGTCAAGCTACTGCTGAATTACAAGCTAAGTTAGGTGCTGATCCAGAAGTTGATGTTGCTTGCCAATATCTCAGATTCTTCTTAGAAGATGATGCTAAGTTAAAGCAAATTGAAGATGATTACAGAAGTGGTAAATTAATGACTGGTGAAGTTAAAGCTATTTGTGCTGATGTTGTTAGTGAACTTATCACTAGCATTCAAAAGGTAAATAAAAAGCATTATAATTAAATAAAATATATATAAAAAATTATATATATTATATATTACTTTTTTGAAATATTAATTTATATTTAATAAAATTAAATATTTTCCCAATAATGATAAATAGAGAAGAAATGAAGTTACTGATGAAATTGTTGAACAATTTATGGACTTCAGTAAGCCAATGGAATGGACTTTTGTTCCAAAGGAACAACCAGCCACTACTCCAGAATCTAAACAATAAAGTATGAATTAAAATAAATTAACGAAATTAGAAAAAAAAAACAAAAACAAAAACAAAAAACTGAGTTCTATATAATAAATCTTTAAAATTTTAAAGTCATAAAATTATTTAATGTATATTAATAATATAAATGAAGTTCAATAATTAAGGACTTAAAAATAAGAACAAAATAATAGTATCAAGAAAGGAAAAAAAAAAATATATAAAGATCATAGGATAATCAATTATATTAATATAGCTGATTAGAAAATATATTATAATGCAAATAATGCGTATAGATTAATTTATATATATTAAAAAAAAAAAAAAAAAAAGATATACACACAAAATAAATAAATAAATAAATAAACAATAAATAAACAATAAATAAATAAATAAATAAATAAATAAATTATACAAATGATTATTAGATATAACTTTGATTAGGATTTATAATTAATACTTATGTTATTGTTAAGAGTTAGTAAGTTATTAAGTTACTAGTGTAAAATAAAGTATATTTCCTGATTTGAGTATGATTATTGTTCTACCTCAATGAAAAAATCTTATAAAAAAAATTTATAAGATGTGGTTCATGAAGTAAGTGCAAATGATAAAACTACATCATATAATGTACTTGAAAGACTTTGAACTGATATGAATATTAAGGGGTTATTATCAAAAATTAAATAAAAAGATATTTTATGAATTGTATAATGCTTTTATTATATGAAATGTTATTAAAAATATTAATTAACCATTAGGCCAATATATGTTGAAATTTCATCATCATTAACGTTAATTAATTATGACGATTTTACAGCATTTTTCTGAATGTTGATAAATAGAGACATATGATGGATTGTTGTTATCATTAGATATATTAACTTTTTAAGAATATCTTTTGTCTTATACTGTAATACTGTAATAAGTCGAGAATATCTCAGATATGTAAATTATATACTATTGTCAATTTAGTCTATGATAACTCAAACCACGCTAGGTTAAATCATAATTTATATGTGAATATACTTGTATATATGTAATATATGTAGGTTTTATCATTTATATTTTAATAAAGTATTTGTACCATTATCCATTATTAGTGATACATTAATTAACAACACTTCAAATAACAATTTCAATTTAACAGTAATTATTATATTTATAAATTCATGTATGATGATATAGTAAATGGATATTAATATGTATTATCTAATGATTATAAAATAAAACAAAAAGTAAATTATTTTATTAATTTTTTCTCTTGTTTTTTATAATTTCATGTATGATAATATAGTAAATGATTTTGGAAGTATTTATACATTTATAATGAAATATTATAAATAGTTGAATGAAATTAGTGCTTTATATAAATATAATAACAAAACTATATTTATTTTGTGATTGAAATAAATTTTAATTATATATATAAATAATAAAATAATAGAACATTTTTTATTCCATTTAAAATTATATGAAAATAATAAAATTAAAATATATTAAATTTAAAATGAATTTAGAAGGTATTTAGAGTTTAAAAATCTAAGTTAATATACTTTTTTTTTTATGGTATTTATTAAGAAATTTGAGATATTAATATATATATTGTAAAATTATTATTTTTATATATTTAACAAATAAAATTTTTATTATATTATTTTTTTTTAATCATTAGTTTTTATTATTGCAATTATATATATTTAAATATAGCAATATAGAAATCCATGAATTTATTATTATCCTGATGTTTTTTTGTATGACTAGTATAAATATATTTCTATTATAAAATTATGGAGAGTAAAAAAATAAGATCACACCAATCTGTTAAAACTATTAATCATGATACCACATTACCTAATTCTGACAATGAGCCAGTAACTCATTTACCAGAGTTATCGAAAAAGCCTAGCTTGACTTCGAATTTAAATGTAAAAAAATCATTATCAAATGAAGTGTATGATAAAATAAAAGTTAGTAAACCAATCTTGAAATCAAATTTATTATTAAATAATAAAATAATAGAGCAATCCAAAACAAAAGATGGAATTAAAAATATTAAAAAAAAATCATTGAAAAATGAAAGTATTATAGATTTAATTGATAATACAAATTCTTTTAGTAAAGAAGATATAAATATAAATTCACATACTAAATCAAATATGAGAGAAAAAAAAATAATACCACAATGGGAAAATTTGGTTAATGATGTGACAGATAATTTGATTATGCAAGATAAATTAAGAACTTCAAGAGTAATAATTTTAAATAAGATGTACATTATAGTATATTATAAAATTATTAATTGTACTAAATAAATTTTATACATTATATATAATCAAGAAGACTATTCCTCCAATTGATCATAAAATAGTACAATCATCTCAAAGGTATATAATAATAATAATAACAATAACAACAACAATAATAATAATAATAATAATTATTAGTAATAATTTAAAATTCATAAGACTATATATACATTGTAATTAAATTTAAATCAAGTCATTATAAAAAAATTAATATTATATAATATAATAATATTACAAATAATAATATGACAAGTAGAAACATATCTTTAATTAACAATTCTATTAATAGCAAGAGCTATTCGGAAGTTAGAAGAAAGAAAAATTCCTCATTTGAAATAAATAAAACAAAATCAAGAAATTTATCTTTACATAAATTAAATAAATCTGAAAGTGGTACCATTGAAAAAAATAAAAAAACAGAATCGAAAAAGTCATCTACTAATAATTCTAATATTTCAATTGTACATAATAATAGTAAAATGAAAGAAAAATTAAAAAAGAAAAAGTCAAACATGAATTCAATAAACAAATCACATTCATCTTTCAAAAGAAAATCAAATTCAAAAAGTATATCAAATTTTGAATCTATTGACAAAACAAAATTTTCTGTTAAGAATATTAAAAATGACAGTTCCTGTAGTAAAAATGATGTAAATGACTTATTTAGTAATAAGAATACAGAAATTACTAATGATAATATAAATTACCATCTATTTAATTCATCTAGTCATTCAAGTTTTTCTAATTTAAAAATAAATCAAAATATTTTATCTTCAAACAAAAGTTTAACAAATTCTTTTGTTTCAATATTAAGTGAAGATAAAAATCAAGCAATGGTAAGTTATCCTATAACATCATATCAATTGGGTTTATTTAATTGTATTGATTCAGTTGATACACCAAAACGAAAAAGAAATTCACATTATTATACAATTCAGTGTTATCAAATTGATAAATCATTGGATCCAAATATTATGAATTGCGCAGTTAATAAAATATGTGACAAATACGCTGTTTTAAAGACAAGATTTTATCAAAATAATAAAATTATTGATGCAAATGTTGAGGCTATTATTGATGAAGAAACATATTATAATAAGTTAAAGGGGAATTATAAAAATATTATAGATTATCAAACAAAATTTTCTTATTTTGAAGAAGTTAAACAACAAAATTATCCAAAGTTAGTAACTCTTTCAGAAACCTCTGTTCACCAATTCCTTGAAAATTGGATAAATACTAATCCAGTATTTGAAAACCAATTTAAAGTTTTTATGTTTCAATATGGTATAGATAAGGATTGGGTTTCGTTTAGTAAAAATGATATTAAATTAGATAATACCACAAATATAGAAAGTACAAGTTCAATTGAAGAAATCCCATTAGTATATGATGATCAATATATAAATATGGATAATGAAGATGAACGGCCAAGAACATTAATTGCAATTATTGGATCAATAATGGTGGCTGATGAAATATCATTAAATGCTATCATGAATGAAATTATAACATTATATTCATTACAAGAAGAAAAAAGAGATAGTAAATTTCATATAAGAATTATTGGAGATGAAGATAATGATGATAGTGAAATTTCTGATCCATTGGAATCATTTAAATCAAAAGAAGATAATTATTGTTATATTGATTTTGCTCAAGAACAAAAAGAGAATATCAATAAAATGAAAGTCTCAATTGATAAAATAAAATCATTTTGGAAAAATCAGTGTACAGAGGTTAATAATGATATTCTACTTCCAAACGAGAAAGAAGAAATGATTGAAAAATTAAAAAAGAATAAAAAAGATTTGGTAGAAAAGAAAGAAAAATATAGTCAATTAGAAAAAAGAAAGAAAGAATATGAAGTTTTAATAGAAAAATTAACAAATGATAGAATTCAATTAGAAAAAGGAAATGGATCAGTAGCTACTGTTATCGATCCAATCAATGGAGAAAGACTAGAAATATCGAACGAGGCAAAGCAAGTTATATTAAAAATGATATCAGGAAGTGAAACAACTAGTACAATTGAACCTTTCTTAATTAAACATGAGGTATCTGATCATGTAAGAAAACGTATTAGATCTTCAACAATGAAAATTGAAGATTTTGCATCTTTATCAGATAAAGATTTAGAAACATATCAATTAAATACTAGCGAGAGAAGAAAAATAGCAGCCTTAGTAGAATATGTTCGTAATAGAATAAGAGAATGTATACAAGGTCATTCAAAAGTAAAAATTTCTCTAGAAAGACATTTATCAAAAGCTCAAAGAGAACTTGATCGTTGTATTAAAGATTATAAAAAATATGAAAAATCTATAGAAAAACTATGTAATGAAATATTAAAAATAAATTCGATTTTACATCCTTCTCTCAAAATATCACATATACCTGTAATGCAACTTCAAGGAATACGTCAGAAAAGTGTTGATAGAAATGATTGGGGAGAATATAATTTACATTATAGTTTTATGCCGTTACATCTAGAATCTGATCAAAATCAATATTTTCAAACATTTTTCGATGATTGGAAGAATAAATATTATAAAGAATATAGAGTTGAAAGATGCTTAATGAAAAAAATGGAAAGAGAAAAACGTGAGTTAGTAAATTTAAGTGATATACCATTAGTAGAACCTGATTATGACTATTTAAGTGATGATGATAATTATTATGGCTCTGAAAATTCTTTTTATAATAATATGCCATCAACTGAAGCTATTTGTCTTGCAATCTATGGTGTTCTTCTTAGACATATTTCTGGAATAGAAAAATTTTTAATAGGTGTTCACCAATCTCAAAGAAGAATTTATCGAGAATGTGGTTGCATAATTGGCCCACTTTCCAATATTATACCTATTAAAGTTGATTTATCTCAAAAGGGTATTACATTTTATAATTTATTCGCTAATCTTATCTTTTCCATTAAAAAGTCTCGCAAAGTTAATTGTGACTATTCATATACTCAACTTTTTAATTTTCCTGATTTACCACAAGAATTACCAGTGCAATATGAATTTATTAGTAAAGAGGAAAGTACACTTTGGAGAAAAATGGGTCTTGAACTTAAAGATATTTTTCTTGGATTAAGTCGAAATTCAGGATGGACAAAAGATGATATTGATTTTTCGTCATCATCTTTATCTAATAATAATAATTCAGAAAATATAGATTCTGAAAACATGAAATACCGTCCAAATATAAAACAACTTTGGTCTTCCAATTTTAGTAACACCTTTATATTTAAGTTAATAATTGTAGAATGGGATGATGATACTATTAAAGGTGGTATTATTTATAGTAAAAATCATTTTGATGAGGATCAAGTATCTAAATGGGTAGGAAAATTCGAAACTTTAATAGAAAATATTGAATTAGGGAAACCGAAAGTTACTGTAGCAAATTTAATCTCACGCTTATATCAGAATTTAAGATGGAAAGGTAGTCAAATGTTACTATCATCTTCAATGCAAATATAAGAAAATACTGCCTCATCATTAAGCTCATATAAAGTAGTAATGATTTTACTTAAATAAAAAAAAAAAATAATTAAATTATTTATTAATAAGTCCTTAATAAATAATTTCATATTCAAAAAAAGTTTTAATTTCGAAAATAAAAATCTTTATTTATTTATAATTTTAATTATATATCATATTTTATAACTATCATAAATTAAAAATTATTTTTTAACGTGAATTTTATTTTTTATTTCTATTTATTTATTTATTTATTTATTTATTTATTTATTATTATTTTTTCTTTTCTTTTTTTTTTTTTTTTGTCATATATTATTATTATTATTATTATTATTATTATTATATATTTTTTACATTTATACCATGCATGTTTATAATGTGCTATTTTTTTTTTTTTATTAATAATTAAAAAACTATTTAATATCTTACATATGAATTAAATAAATAAAATAAATATATATTCATTTTTACTCATTAAAATATAAATAAGAAGTGTTATTTTATTTTATTTTAATTCTGGGAATATAATTTCTAATTCACGTTTTGCATTTGCAATTGAATCAGAACCATGGACAGCATTTTGAGATCCATCAGTACCATATAATGCACGAATACTATATTTAATTTTATATAAATAAAAAAAAAAATATAATATTAATTATATGAATTTAAATTTAAAAAATTTATTTTAATCTTTATAATATCTTTATAGTAATAATATATCATTATCATTATATTAAAAACATCTTATATTTATTACCTTAGTGGTGATTCAACACGAGCCTTTTCAGAATTTGTTGGTCCCATTAAAGTTCTCCATGCTTTAATTGCATCTATTTTTGCTAATTTCATTGCATAAATTGGTGCACTACTCATCCATGTGGTTAATTTTTCATAGAATGGTTTTCCTTCATGTTCTGCATAAAATTCTTTTGCAACATCTAATGTCATTGAATATTCTTTTTCAGCAATAATTGTGAATCCATTATCCTTGATCATTTCAATAATTTCATCTTTCTTTCCAGCTCCATAAGCATCAGGTTTAATTAATGCTAATGTTGAAGTTTTTTGACTTAATTCTGGGAATATAATACCTAATTCACGTTCGGCACTTGCTGGTGAATCAGAACCATGAACAGCATTTTGAGAACCATCTGTTCCATATAATGCACGAATACTATATAAATTATTTATTTATTGATATAAAAATATAATCATTTTTATATGTAATAAAAATGAATAATTAAATTATTGTTTATTAATATTAATATTAATAATATTATTATTATTATTATTATTATTATTATTCATTATTGTTATTATTTATTTATTTATTATATTCGTATACCTTTGAGGAGCTTCTTCACGAGCTTTTTCAGAATTTGTTGGTCCCATTAAAGTTCTCCATGATTTAATTGCATCTTCTTTCTCTAATTTCATTGCATAAATTGGTGCACTACTCATCCATGTGGTTAATCTTTCATAGAATGGTTTTCCTTCATGTTCTTTATAGAATTCTTTTGCAACATCTAATGTCATTGAATATTCTTTTTCAGCGACAATTTTGAATCCATTATCTTTAATCATTTTTACAATTTCACCATTATTTCCAGCACCATAAGCATCAGGTTTAATTAATGCTAATGTTGTATTTCCTTTTTTTAATTCTGGGAATATAATTTCTAATTCACGTTTTGCATTTGCAATTGAATCAGAACCATGGACAGCATTTTGAGATCCATCAGTACCATATAATGCACGAATACTATATTTAATTTTATATAAATAAAAAAAAAAATTATAATATTAATTATATGAATTTAAATTTAAAAAATTTATTTTAATCTTTATAATATCTTTATAGTAATAATATATCATTATCATTATATTAAAAACATCTTATATTTATTACCTTAGTGGTGATTCAACACGAGCCTTTTCAGAATTTGTTGGTCCCATTAAAGTTCTCCATGCTTTAATTGCATCTACTTTTGCTAATTTCATTGCATAAATTGGTGCACTACTCATCCATGTGGTTAATCTTTCATAGAATGGTTTTCCTTCATGTTCTGCATAAAATTCTTTTGCAACATCTAATGTCATTGAATATTCTTTTTCAGCAATAATTGTGAATCCATTATCCTTGATCATTTCAATAATTTCATCTTTCTTTCCAGCTCCATAAGCATCAGGTTTAATTAATGCTAATGTTGAAGTTTTTTGACTTAATTCTGGGAATATAATACCTAATTCACGTTCGGCACTTGCTGGTGAATCAGAACCATGAACAGCGTTTTGAGAACCGTCTGTTCCATATAATGCACGAATACTATATAAATTATTTATTTATTGATATAAAAATATAATCATTTTTATATGTAATAAAAATGAATAATTAAATTATTGTTTATTAATATTATTATTATTATTATTATTATTATTATTATTATTATTATTATTATTATTATTTATTTATTTATTATATTCGTATACCTTTGAGGAGCTTCTTCACGAGCTTTTTCAGAATTTGTTGGTCCCATTAAAGTTCTCCATGATTTAATTGCATCTTCTTTCTCTAATTTCATTGCATAAATTGGTGCACTACTCATCCATGTGGTTAATCTTTCATAGAATGGTTTTCCTTCATGTTCTTTATAGAATTCTTTTGCAACATCTAATGTCATTGAATATTCTTTTTCAGCGACAATTTTGAATCCATTATCTTTAATCATTTTTACAATTTCACCATTATTTCCAGCACCATAAGCATCAGGTTTAATTAATGCTAATGTTGTATTTCCTTTTTTTAATTCTGGGAATATAATTTCTAATTCACGTTTTGCATTTGCAATTGAATCAGAACCATGGACAGCATTTTGAGATCCATCAGTACCATATAATGCACGAATACTATATTTAATTTTATATAAATAAAAAAAAAAATTATAATATTAATTATATGAATTTAAATTTAAAAAATTTATTTTAATCTTTATAATATCTTTATAGTAATAATATATCATTATCATTATATTAAAAACATCTTATATTTATTACCTTAGTGGTGATTCAACACGAGCCTTTTCAGAATTTGTTGGTCCCATTAAAGTTCTCCATGCTTTAATTGCATCTACTTTTGCTAATTTCATTGCATAAATTGGTGCACTACTCATCCATGTGGTTAATCTTTCATAGAATGGTTTTCCTTCATGTTCTGCATAAAATTCTTTTGCAACATCTAATGTCATTGAATATTCTTTTTCAGCAATAATTGTGAATCCATTATCCTTGATCATTTCAATAATTTCATCTTTCTTTCCAGCTCCATAAGCATCAGGTTTAATTAATGCTAATGTTGAAGTTTTTTGACTTAATTCTGGGAATATAATACCTAATTCACGTTCGGCACTTGCTGGTGAATCAGAACCATGAACAGCGTTTTGAGAACCGTCTGTTCCATATAATGCACGAATACTATATAAATTATTTATTTATTGATATAAAAATATAATCATTTTTATATGTAATAAAAATGAATAATTAAATTATTGTTTATTAATATTATTATTATTATTATTATTATTATTATTATTATTATTATTATTATTATTATTTATTTATTTATTATATTCGTATACCTTTGAGGAGCTTCTTCACGAGCTTTTTCAGAATTTGTTGGTCCCATTAAAGTTCTCCATGATTTAATTGCATCTTCTTTCTCTAATTTCATTGCATAAATTGGTGCACTACTCATCCATGTGGTTAATCTTTCATAGAATGGTTTTCCTTCATGTTCTTTATAGAATTCTTTTGCAACATCTAATGTCATTGAATATTCTTTTTCAGCGACAATTTTGAATCCATTATCTTTAATCATTTTTACAATTTCACCATTATTTCCAGCACCATAAGCATCAGGTTTAATTAATGCTAATGTTGTATTTCCTTTTTTTAATTCTGGGAATATAATTTCTAATTCACGTTTTGCATTTGCAATTGAATCAGAACCATGGACAGCATTTTGAGATCCATCAGTACCATATAATGCACGAATACTATATTTAATTTTATATAAATAAAAAAAAAAATTATAATATTAATTATATGAATTTAAATTTAAAAAATTTATTTTAATCTTTATAATATCTTTATAGTAATAATATATCATTATCATTATATTAAAAACATCTTATATTTATTACCTTAGTGGTGATTCAACACGAGCCTTTTCAGAATTTGTTGGTCCCATTAAAGTTCTCCATGCTTTAATTGCATCTACTTTTGCTAATTTCATTGCATAAATTGGTGCACTACTCATCCATGTGGTTAATCTTTCATAGAATGGTTTTCCTTCATGTTCTGCATAAAATTCTTTTGCAACATCTAATGTCATTGAATATTCTTTTTCAGCAATAATTGTGAATCCATTATCCTTGATCATTTCAATAATTTCATCTTTCTTTCCAGCTCCATAAGCATCAGGTTTAATTAATGCTAATGTTGAAGTTTTTTGACTTAATTCTGGGAATATAATACCTAATTCACGTTCGGCACTTGCTGGTGAATCAGAACCATGAACAGCGTTTTGAGAACCGTCTGTTCCATATAATGCACGAATACTATATAAATTATTTATTTATTGATATAAAAATATAATCATTTTTATATGTAATAAAAATGAATAATTAAATTATTGTTTATTAATATTAATATTAATATTATTATTATTATTATTATTATTTATTATTATTATTTATTATTATTATTATTATTATTATTATTATTATTATTATTTATTTATTTATTATATTCGTATACCTTTGAGGAGCTTCTTCACGAGCTTTTTCAGAATTTGTTGGTCCCATTAAAGTTCTCCATGATTTAATTGCATCTTCTTTCTCTAATTTCATTGCATAAATTGGTGCACTACTCATCCATGTGGTTAATCTTTCATAGAATGGTTTTCCTTCATGTTCTTTATAGAATTCTTTTGCAACATCTAATGTCATTGAATATTCTTTTTCAGCGACAATTTTGAATCCATTATCTTTAATCATTTTTACAATTTCACCATTATTTCCAGCACCATAAGCATCAGGTTTAATTAATGCTAATGTTGTATTTCCTTTTTTTAATTCTGGGAATATAATTTCTAATTCACGTTTTGCATTTGCAATTGAATCAGAACCATGGACAGCATTTTGAGATCCATCAGTACCATATAATGCACGAATACTATATTTAATTTTATATAAATAAAAAAAATTATAATATTAATTATATGAATTTAAATTTAAAAAATTTATTTTAATCTTTATAATATCTTTATAGTAATAATATATCATTATCATTATATTAAAAACATCTTATATTTATTACCTTAGTGGTGATTCAACACGAGCCTTTTCAGAATTTGTAGGTCCCATTAAAGTTCTCCATGATTTAATTGCATCTTCTTTCTCTAATTTCATTGCATAAATTGGTGCACTACTCATCCATGTGGTTAATCTTTCATAGAATGGTTTTCCTTCATGTTCTGCATAAAATTCTTTTGCAACATCTAATGTCATTGAATATTCTTTTTCAGCAATAATTGTGAATCCATTATCCTTGATCATTTCAATAATTTCATCTTTCTTTCCAGCTCCATAAGCATCAGGTTTAATTAATGCTAATGTTGAAGTTTTTTGACTTAATTCTGGGAATATAATACCTAATTCACGTTCGGCACTTGCTGGTGAATCAGAACCATGAACAGCATTTTGAGAACCATCTGTTCCATATAATGCACGAATACTATATAAATTATTTATTTATTGATATAAAAATATAATCATTTTTATATGTAATAAAAATGAATAATTAAATTATTGTTTATTAATATTAATATTATTATTATTATTATTATTATTATTTATTATTATTTATTATTTATTATTTATTATTATTATTATTTATTATTATTATATTCGTATACCTTTGAGGAGCTTCTTCACGAGCTTTTTCAGAATTTGTTGGTCCCATTAAAGTTCTCCATGATTTAATTGCATCTTCTTTCTCTAATTTCATTGCATAAATTGGTGCACTACTCATCCATGTGGTTAATCTTTCATAGAATGGTTTTCCTTCATGTTCTTTATAGAATTCTTTTGCAACATCTAATGTCATTGAATATTCTTTTTCAGCGACAATTTTGAATCCATTATCTTTAATCATTTTTACAATTTCACCATTATTTCCAGCACCATAAGCATCAGGTTTAATTAATGCTAATGTTGTATTTCCTTTTTTTAATTCTGGGAATATAATTTCTAATTCACGTTTTGCATTTGCAATTGAATCAGAACCATGGACAGCATTTTGAGATCCATCAGTACCATATAATGCACGAATACTATATTTAATTTTATATAAATAAAAAAAAAAATTATAATATTAATTATATGAATTTAAATTTAAAAAATTTATTTTAATCTTTATAATATCTTTATAGTAATAATATATCATTATCATTATATTAAAAACATCTTATATTTATTACCTTAGTGGTGATTCAACACGAGCCTTTTCAGAATTTGTTGGTCCCATTAAAGTTCTCCATGCTTTAATTGCATCTACTTTTGCTAATTTCATTGCATAAATTGGTGCACTACTCATCCATGTGGTTAATCTTTCATAGAATGGTTTTCCTTCATGTTCTGCATAAAATTCTTTTGCAACATCTAATGTCATTGAATATTCTTTTTCAGCAATAATTGTGAATCCATTATCCTTGATCATTTCAATAATTTCATCTTTCTTTCCAGCTCCATAAGCATCAGGTTTAATTAATGCTAATGTTGAAGTTTTTTGACTTAATTCTGGGAATATAATACCTAATTCACGTTCGGCACTTGCTGGTGAATCAGAACCGTGAACAGCGTTTTGAGAACCGTCTGTTCCATATAATGCACGAATACTATATAAATTATTTATTTATTGATATAAAAATATAATCATTTTTATATGTAATAAAAATGAATAATTAAATTATTGTTTATTAATATTATTATTACTTATTATTTATTATTTATTATTATTATTATTTATTATTATTATATTCGTATACCTTTGAGGAGCTTCTTCACGAGCTTTTTCAGAATTTGTTGGTCCCATTAAAGTTCTCCATGATTTAATTGCATTTACTTTCTCTAATTTCATTGCATAAATTGGTGCACTACTCATCCATGTGGTTAATTTTTCATAGAATGGTTTTCCTTCATGTTCTTTATAGAATTCTTTTGCAACATCTAATGTCATTGAATATTCTTTTTCAGCAACAATCGTAAATCCATCATCTTTAATCATTTTTATAATTTCACCATTATTTCCAGCACCATAAGCATCAGGTTTAATTAATGCTAATGTTGCAATTTTTGGTCCTAATTCTGGGAATATAATACCTAATTCACGTTCGGCACTTGCTGGTGAATCAGAACCATGAACAGCGTTTTGAGAACCGTCTGTTCCATATAATGCACGAATACTATATAAATTATTTATTTATTGATATAAAAATAAAATCATTTTTATATGTAATAAAAGTGAATAATTAAATTATTGTTTATTATTATTATTATTATTATTATTATTATTATATTTGTTTACCTTTGAGGAGCTTCTTCACGAGCTTTTTCAGAATTTGTTGGTCCCATTAAAGTTCTCCATTCTTTAATTGCATTTGCTCTTTCTAATTTCATTGCATAAATTGGTGCACTACTCATCCATGTGATTAATCTTTCATAGAATGGTTTTCCTTCATGCTCTTTATAGAATTCTTTTACTACATCTAATGTCATTGAATATTCTTTTTCAGCAATAATTGTGAATCCATCATCTTTAATCATTTTTATGATATCGTCTTTCTTTCCAGCGCCATAAGCATCAGGTTTAATTAATGCTAATGTTGCAATTTTTGGTCCTAATTCTGGGAATATAATACCTAATTCACGTTCGGCACTTGCTGGTGAATCAGAACCATGAACAGCGTTTTGAGAACCGTCTGTTCCATATAATGCACGAATACTTTATAAATTATTTATTGATATAAAAATAAAATCATTTTTATATGTAATAAAAGTGAATATTTAAATTATTGTTTAATAATAATAATAATATTATTATTATTACTATTATTACTATTATTATTTATTTATTTATTTATTATATTTGTTTACCTTTGAGGAGCTTCTTCACGAGCTTTTTCAGAATTTGTTGGTCCCATTAAAGTTCTCCATTCTTTAATTGCATTTTCTCTTTCTAATTTCATTGCATAAATTGGTGCACTACTCATCCATGTGATTAATCTTTCATAGAATGGTTTTCCTTCATGCTCTTTATAGAATTCTTTTACTACATCTAATGTCATTGAATATTCTTTTTCAGCAATGATTGTGAATCCATCATCTTTAATCATTTTTATGATATCGTCTTTCTTTCCAGCACCATAAGCATCAGGTTTAATTAACGCTAATGTTGTAATTTTTTGAGCTTCAGTATTATTTGAATTAATTTCTTTTGCTTTAATTTCAATAATATCTTCAGATTGTACTGATTCAGCATTTACAATTTGTGCTTTAATTGATGTTTGTGTTGGCTTTGGTATTTCTACAATTATTTCTGGGAATATTAATTTTAATTCGCGGATAGCACTTGCAGTTGAATCAGAACCATGAACAGCATTTTGAGATCCATCAGTACCATATAACGCACGAATACTATTTATCATTTATTATAAAAGTTTGAAATATCATGAGATTTCTTATGAAATTTATTTATTAAAATAAATCAATTTTTTATAATTAAATACCTTTCAGGAGCTAACTCACGAGCCTTTTTAGAATTTGTTGGTCCCATTAAAGCTCTCCATGATTTAATCGCATTAACTCTATCAAGCTTCATTGCATAAATTGGTGCACTACTCATCCATGTAGTTAATTTTTCAAAGAACGATTTTCCTAAATGTTCTTTATAAAATTCTTTAGCCATATCAATAGTCATAGTATATTCCTTTTCTTCTACAATATCAAATCCCTTATTTTTAATCATTTTAACAATTTCATCCTTCTTTCCTGAACCATAAGCATCTGGTTTTATTAAAGCTAATGTGGTAGTTTTTTGACACAATTCTGGGAAAATAATTTCTAATTCACGTTTAGCACTACGGAATGAATCAGAACCATGGACTGCATTACGAGATCCATCTGTACCAAATAATGCGCGAATACTATAGTTTAATATTAATTTTAATATAAATTAACAAACTCATGAATAATGAGAACAAAGTATTTTATATTAATATTTTTAATTAAAACGTTATATGATCTTTACCTTTGTGGGGAAATTTCGCGTGCTTTTTCAGAATTAGTTGGTCCCATTAATTCCCTCCAAGATTTAACACAATTTTCTTTCTCAAGCTTCATTGCATAAATTGGTGCACTACTCATCCAAGTTGTTAAACTTTCAAAGAATGGTTTTCCTGTATGTTCTGCATAAAATTCTTTTGCAATTTCTATTGACATTTTATATTCTTTTTCTGATACAATATTGAAACCACTATCTTTAATCATTTTTACAATTTCATCCTTCTTTCCTGTACCATATGCGTCTGGTTTAATTAAGGCTAATGTCTTTTCGCTCTTTAAAACTTCGGGTAATTCAGGGAATAATAAATTGATTTCTTCCTTTGCTACATCTATAGAATCTGAAGAATGAACAGCATTCTTAACACCATCAGTACCATATTTAGCACGAATACTATATATAAATAAGTAAATAAATAAATAGTTTTTAATATTTAATTTTTGGAATTTAATATATTATAATTAATACAAATTTACCTTTCAGGTACATCATTTCTTGCTTTAACTGGATTGGTAGGACCTTTAATTCTGAATAATCTGTTTATTCCATCTAATCTTTCAATTACCATAGCATATACTGGTTTACTTTTAAATTTAATAAATTAATAAAAATATTAGTAGTTTAACTTTATTATTACTACTTAAACTATTTATTTTATTATTTACTTACTTTGATACCCATTCAATTAAGTCTTTAAAGAATGATTTTTCTTCATGCTTTTTGAAAATAACTTTAGAAGTTTCTTCATTCATAATTAATTCTTTTTCAGCTAATATACTGTATCCATTATCTATTAACATATCTTTAATATCATCCATTCTGTTATTAGCATAAACATCAGGTTTAATTAAAAACAAAACTCTTTGAATTTCTTCTGATTGCAAGGCTAATGGGTCAATATCACTAAATAAAAGTTTAATTTCTCTAATAGCACTCTTTTCATTTGATGAACAATGAATTCCATTCTTTAATATATCACTTCCATATTTAGCTCTTAAACTAATGAAAATAATTATAATAAATATTAATTTTTTGTAATGATAATAATATATCTTTACTACAATACTATACCTTTCTGGTTGGGAAGTCTTGGCTTCTTGGACATCTTTTGGACCAACTAAATATACAAAATCTTGAATAGCTTCCAATTTCTCTAATACCATAGCATAAGAAGGTCCACTATTATAATAAATCAAATAATTTTAATTGTTAAATAAAATTATTTATATTTCACAATATATACATTATTTGTGCAAGCTTATTGTTACCTTGACATGTAATTAACAAGGTCTTCAAAGTATGATTGATTTTGATGTTCTTTATATAATTCAGTAGCGGTATCAGGTTCGAATTTAACTTCACGCTCAGCAATAATTTTATAACCTTTTTCCTGTATTAAAGATATTATTTCATTCTTTTTACCGTCTTCAGAATAAACATCAGGTTTAATTAATGCAAAAGTACGTTCAATAATTGGCTTTACATCATCCTTTAATTCTTCAATTTCTGGGAATAATATATTGATTTCTTTTTCAGCATTGGAAATTGTATCAGAAGCATGAATAGCGTTTTTACATACATCAATACCGAATAAAGCGCGAATACTAATATAAATTATAATAATTTATAAATTATTAATTATTTATTTTTATTTATTGATATTTTATTTGATTATCATTACCTATCTGGTGCGACTTCTTTTGCTTTTTCTGGATTAGTTGGGCCAATCAAACTTCTTATTGACTTAATAGCATTTTCTTTTTCAATCACAGCTGCATAAATTGGACCACTATTCATTTATTATAGCAACATTTTAATTATATTAAACATATAAACATTAACAAATATATATAGAAAAATGAGATTTTTGTAACATTTTTATGTATACCTGCTCATGTAAGATGTTAATGTTTCATAGAATGATTTTGATATATGATCTCTATAAAATTCTTGTGCCATATCCTTAGTAAGTAAAATCTCTTTTTCGGCAATTATATTAAAGTCATTTGATTTAATGATATCAAATATTTCGTCTTTTTTGTCATTTTTATATGCATCTGGTTTAATAATAATAAGAGTATGTTGAATACGTGATGAAATGACTTTAAGCTTTTCTTGTTGTTCTTTAATTTCAGCAACTCTATCCGGAAATAATATTTCTGCGTCTCTCAATACAGATAAAGAACTTTTGGATACATATATAGCATTCTTAATTTCTTTATATATTAATATGTAAATGTTAATAATAATAATTTTAATATATGTTAATATATGTTAATATCAATATCTTACCATCAACACCATAAACTGAACGAATACTTTTTTATTCATTTATTATTTTTTTAAAAATTTAAAATTAGTCTTTATATAGAAGTGTTAATTAATTATTAAGTAAAATATAAAATTATTAAACCTTTCTGGATTTTCTTCTTTTGCTACTGTAGGATTTTCTGGTCCTGATAGTTCATTTAATAAAGTAAATGGATCCTCTCTCGCTAATAAAAATGCTAGACATGGATTACTTTATAAATAAAAAATTGATAATTAAAAAAAAAAAAAACTTATTAATTATTATATCCTCATTTTTCTATTTAGTATATATTAATATAGACCTTGACATATATTCTATATGCTTTGATTTTAATGGATTATCATCGGCTAAATCACTATAAAGTAAACTAACTTGATCAGATGAAAGTTCAACATCTTTTTTTTCTTCAATTGCAAAGCTATTTTTCATAAATATTTCTATAATCTTTTCAATAATATCATTTCTTAAAACTTCAGATTTTAATATAGCAATAACATATTCTTTTTCGATTTTCTTTTCCTTCTTTGACTTGAGTGGTGTTTTTGGCTTAGCTTTCTTTTCAGGAACAAACTTTTTTTTTTGAAATAATAAATAATATTTTTAATATAGTATTGCTTTATCGATTCAAATATATATTTATATTTATTATTATAATCAATTATAATAAATAAGCTATGTAATACCACCACTCTGGTAACATTATTTTTTTCATTCTCTATTTGTTGTTTTATCTTTTTTTCAATTAAAGATGCATTAACACCTATAACTAAATCAACAAATACACCATGCTTTTGTGGTTTGTATATAAATTAATAATTGTGTCTATTTTAATTAACATAGTTAATATAAAGTGTCATATTATCATTGTATTTATATCAATTACATTATAAAATAAAAAATAAGGACAGGAATTATCACGATAATCTTTTAAATCCTCGATATCATCAGCTTTAACCTTTATATAAATCAAAATAATAAAAAATTAATTATTATTAAACTTTATTTATTATTAAAATAAATACATTATATTAACTTGAGCAAAAGTAACATCATCATTTAGTTCTAATTTTAATTTCTTAAAAGTGGAAGTAATTGCATTACATGGTCCAGCCCATCCAGAATACTAGAATTTTAATTAAATTTAATAAAAATCAATATATATATATATACTTTAAATAATAAAATACTATAATTTTATGATTTTCCAACATACAACGTCAAACACTGATGTTAAAAAAATTATTATTTGTAAAATAAAAATTTATTTAATTAGAATTAATTAATATATATTAATTGTGAATATTTATAGTGTTTTTTTTCTTATTTTATTTTATTTTATTTTATTATTATTATTATTTTTTTTTTTTACCTTCAATAGTTGGTTTTTTGAGTTCTTCTTCCCATTGTTCTTGTGTTTGAATTTTATACTTTTTTATTAATAATCCAAAAAAAAGGTATTATTTTTTAATTACTGCTTATTATTATTATTACTATTATTATTATAAACACAAATATAAATATATTTATTTACGATATATTCAAATTGTTGACGATTCGCAGCCATATTAATATTATTGTTCGTATTTATGTCTTCTTTTTTATTTATTTGAATAGAACATAATAAAATGTATATTAAAGTATAGATTATTATTAAAATAAAGAATAAATCAATTCTTTTTAATAATGACATTATTGAAAAAACAATTATAAAATTTTCAATGAATTCATTTAATATCAATAAATTTTATTTTTTTTTATTAATATATATATTACTATTTATCTATTTATGTATTATATACATTTAGATAAAAAAAAAATCATGGTTATTTATTTTATTTTTTATCTTTTTTTTTTTTATTTTTCTTTCTTTCTTTCTTTTAATTTATTTATTTTACTTTTATTACTTTTATTATTATTTTTTTAATTTATTATCAATGTTATTATTATTCATTAATTTAATCTTTAATTTAAAATAGATATTTATTTATAAAGAAAATTTTTGCATATAAAAATTTTTATAGTAAAAAAAAAAATTTTTTTTTTATTATTTTCATTAAGATAAAAAAAACTTCATATATCAAATATTTTAATATATATAAAAAAAAGAAATATTTAATGAATCTAAATGAAAAAAAAAAAACTGTAAATAATATATAGAATGTATAGATTATATTTTATTTTGTATAAATATCAGTAATGCACTTTTTTTTAATTATTTTGAAAAAATGTTTTCATCATAATAATTATTTTTATCTCTTTATGGTTACATTTTTTCTTCTTCTTTCATAAATACATATGTTAATTAATAGCTATAATTATTGATTTATTTTTATTTCTTCTTTGTTTATTTAAACATAATTTTCAACTTTTTTTGTTAATAATTTAATGAATTATAATTATATTATTTTAAATTTAATTTCTTATGAATATAATTAAGAAATTGAAGTTCTGATTTTTACCTCCTTTTTAAATATCTTTTTTCTTTATTTAAATTATATATATTTTTTCAACATAAACTTTTTGAATATTAATAAATATTTTTATTTTATATATGAATGTTATAAATAATAAATTTTATTTTAACTATGATTATTATCGTAGTAAAATCTGTTCTAATGTAAAAAAAAAAAAAACTATATTTTATTAATTGTTAAATTTGAAGAAAAAATTTCTTTTAAATTACTTTTTAAATTATATATCATAAATATAGTAATCAAGCATTAATTATATTGATTATCACAGGAATCACATGGACATATTATATTTTATAATTTTATAATAAATTTGTAATTAAATTAAACAAAAGATATATTAATATCATTATTATATACATAAATATATTAAAGAAAAAGATGATAATTTCTTTTAATATTTTATTTGTCTTTGCCTTTTCTATATATATATAATTATAATTTTATTTATTAACAATATATAAAATATATAAAATATATAAAATATATAAAATATATAAAATATATAAAATAGATAATAAAAATTAATTAAATTTTAGTGCATCTAATGCTTCAAATTGCTTATAACTTTCTTTAATATAATACAATATGCCTAATACTAATATCATAAATACTATAATAATAATACTTAAAAATAAAAAGGTTGTTGAGAATCTAAAAAATATTACTTATAAATTTGTTTTTCCCCCATATAATATATTTTATTTCACTATGTTAAAAAGATTAAATTGTTTGTCTATTTTTGAGCTTTTCCAATAGTATTTTATTTTTATTCTTATCATGCTTTTCTTATCTTTTATTTATTTTTAAACATTTGATTTAATACCAATAAATTCTGACGAATTATTATTATTAATAGTAGTAGTAGTAGTAGTAGTAGTAGTATTAAATTAATTCTAAAAAAATGTAATACTCACTAAAAGTAATATTTATTTTTCCAAAAAAAAAAAAAAAAAAAAAAAAAAATAAATAAATAAATAAAATATAATTTTCAAAATAAATAAATTATTCTTCACCTAATTTTTAAAATTCTGCAACAACCACAAATTATATTTATAATTAAAAAATTTATTTATATTTTACTTATTGGTTCTAAAAAACTCTTTTATTATATTTTATTTAAATAAATAAATAAGTTATAAAATTAAAAAAAAAAAAAAATATGTATATTTTTTATCATAATAGCTAAATTTATTATAAGATTAATCAATTTAAGAAAATATTATATTGAAGATATGAATGTATAGAAATTTACATTATTAATATTATTAATGATAGGTAATATTTAAAGCTTCTTTTTTCCTTTTGATTTTCCTTTTTCTGTAGAAATCTTTTGCTTTCTTTTTTTAACGCTTTTTGGAATTTTATTTTTTCTTTTTTCTCTTTTTTCTTCTTTCATTTGTTTTTTTCTTTCCTATAAAATAAAATAGAATTAAAAAAGATTAACAAATTTTCAAAACTTGTTATTTATATTAAATATTACTTTTTTTGCTTCTTTATCTTCATATTTCTTTAATTTTGATGTTTTAATAGGTTTTCCATCCTCACTATCTTCTTGATCTTCATTATCATCCTCATCGCTATCATTTTCATCGCTTTCTTCATTATTATTTTCTGATTCAGACTTTTCTTCATTACTCTTACTTTCTTTATCTTCATTATTTTCTTCTCCTTCTATTACTTTAACTATATTTTTAGGAGTAGCAATCCCGACAATATTACTATAAATTAACTTTATATATAAAATTGAAGTATTAATTTAAGTTTTTGTAATTATTTTCTTTAAATAAAGAATATATTGCTATATTAATTTACATCATTTAATTTTCCACTTTCAACCATATCAACATCTCTTTGAATATCTATAACTTCATCAAGATTTCTTGGAATATATGATTTTTTAAATACTTCTTCATCTACTTTATGGATTTCATTATAATTATCCGGTCTATCTTTAATAGATTCATGGAACTTTTTTTAATTTATATTATATAGAAAAATTAATATTGTTTTATATTAATATTTATAAACTTATTATTATATAACTATTTAATAATAAATAATATCGAATAATTTACTTTAACTAGATAAAAATCTATTAAGTCATCTTCATTTTCTAAATCTTTTACATCTTCCTGGCTCATTGATTCTCTTATAGTTTTTGAATCTTTAACAACAAATTCAAACATTTCACGAATAGTCATAATTGGATGTAATACCTTTTTTCTGAAATATTCTATTACGTTTGAACAATCTTTACGTAAAAATTCTGATGAGTGTGGGTGATCATGCTCCACAGATTGGGATACATCAATAATATAAAGCTTTTTCTTATGATATCTAATATATGTATATTTAAAATATAAAAATTAAACATTATTTTAATTATTTTAAATAGAAAGTATTTTATGTATAATAATATAAAATATTACAATAAATTATATTCACTGAGATCTGCATGCACAAGGTGACATTGATTATACATTTTCCAAACCATTTTTACTAATTGAAGATATAGATTCATATATTTTTCAGGGTCATTTATAGGTGCATCTTTTAATCTTGGTGAAGCCCTAATTACATAATTAATAATAACATTATTAAATTATTAAACCATAAATTCTTATCATTAATAATATTATGTTATAATTAATATACTTTACCATCCATTCTTATCTCCGATAAATGTCATTAATAAAACATGCATTCTTAACATAAGTGGTTCAGGACAAGGTATACCAGCATTCCACAATCTTTTAAGATTACGCATTTCTTTTTCAGCCCATACTTTAACCATTTTTCTTGGATTATGTTTACTATAACCATTTCTGAAACGATATTCACCTGATACATAACGATCTCTATCTTTAAAAACCAAAATTGATGTTTTATAAATTTTAATTGCTCTATGTTCTCCATTTTCTGTTATAGCATGGTATACATTTGCCTTTAAACATGCCATATTGGTTAATATTGATTTTATTTAAAAATTATGTAGATTATTTATTTTATTAATTTCTAATTTTTATTATATGTATATATTTAAATAAAATAATAAATACTTCTTTTCCGGTACTAATACACCCATTGACTTCATAAATAGAATTTTTATTAAGCATTTTAAATAATATGATTCTTGTACGAGGATCAAGCACTTGTTCAACTGTTGCTCTGTCGGATTTATCTGTATGCTTTTGTCTTATATTATTTTTATTAATTATTAATAATATGCTATTTAATTATTATTCTTTGCGTTACTATTGTTATTATATTTACTTTTCTCCTTCTGCTTTTCTACTTCCCATTTTAATATCGGTTTTAACCGAGGAATTCAAATTTTGTACTACAAAAATTAAAGCTTAATTAGTATACATTAAATTATAAATTTAAATATATTTAACAGTTAATACAAAAATATTACCTATATGAATTCTATTTGAATACTTTTCACTTAATTCATTTTCAAGCTGTTTATTTTTTTCTATAATCTTTGTATAAAAATATTCATATAGATAAATTTTTTATAATTTGAATATATATGTATTAAATAATAGAAAGTAAAGTAAATTATTTTTATAAAATAAAAACCTCTTTTTTTTTATTTTTATTATCTTCATTCTCATTACTCTTTTTATTATTCTTTTTGGTTTTATGTTCATTTATATTATTCTCATCCTTTTCATCTTTTTCAGTGTAACTATCTTCCTTTTCTTTATCTTTATTTTCCTCATATGATTTTGAATTATTAAGATTTGGATTAGCATTAATACTATTAATCTTTTTAATTTTATTATATTGTTTGGTAAAATCTGTTTAAAAATTTAATTATTGAAAATTATCGAAATATTAAAAAAATAGTTTTTTATAATATAAAAATTTACACAAATATATATTATATCATGTAAGAATATATATACCTGAGGTTGCATCCCCAAATAATTCATCATAGTTTATCTCATTAAAATAATCTTCTTCACTATCATAATCGTCATAATAATCATCTTCATGCACATCTTCATCAAATGTAATTGCTTCATTTAAATGATTTTCAAGTTCTTTTAATTCTTCTTCTGGATCTTCTATTGCATCAGCAAATTGATCCTCCCAATTATCCTCATATGGAAGCGTATTTTTTAATGGTATCTCCTCCATTTTTTTAAAGTTCAAAAATATCTTTTTTTTAAAAAAAAATAATTATGAAAAATAATTAATAAAAATAGTTAATATAAATCTATATATGTGATTGGATAATTGGGAAATTTGAACTATTTTTTATTTTTTAAAATATAAATAATATTTCATATAAAGTTTTATTTTCAAATTTATATTAATTTCATTTATATTTATACATTTATTCATTTATTTTATTATATTTTGTTATATTCATTTCATATACCAGTAGTAATTATAATAATTATTATAATTATAATATTAAAAATGAACAATAATCAATATATACCCAATGGAAATGAAGAAGGTATGAGTCCTTCACAACACCATCAATATAATCTTAATTATAATCAAATAGCAAATGTATGATAATACATCATTATTTGTTTACTTCTAGAAACAATACAGTTATTAAACAAAATTATTAAATAATAAATAAAATTCAATATTTAATAATTTTTAATAATTTATAAATTCAGGGAAAATATTTTAATGTAAATCTTTGTTTTCTTTTATTTTCATATATATATATATTATTATTATTATTATTATTTATTTAGCAACAAATTCCATTAATGACTTCTCAAATAAATAATTTTCCTATAAATCAACAACAAGCAAATTTAAATAGATATAATATATATTTTCAGAATAATCCACAAATCCAATCATTAACTAAGAATCCTAATGGACAAGCTATATTATTAAATTCACAGTTTTCACCAATAGCACTTTATAAGCAATCACAACAAATATATCATAAAACAAGACTTCCTTCTACTCCTGAACAATTTCATAACTCACAATTTAATAATCAACAAATTCAATTACATCAACAATTACAACAGGCTCAAATTCAACAATTTAATCAATTACAACAATTTAGTAATCCTTTACATAATCTTCAATCATCTAATGAACAAAATCAAAGCCAACAACAACAATTACAACAAAATTTGAATTTACATTTACAACATCAGCCAAAGCAAACATTACAACAATTTCAACAAATTTCAAATATATCACACCAACAAATAAATTTGCAACATCAACAACAGATAAATTTACAACAACAGTTACAAAAATTACAACAACAACAGCAACTTAAATTATCCCAAAAAATAGCTCAACCACAAAATATAATTAATAAGAACAATAAAACAAAGTCTAATAATGCATTATCAAGTAACTATAAAATTGATAAAGAAGATTCTTCAAGAAAATTTTTGAAACCTGTTTTCCCTTTGATGAAACCATGGGATATAAAATTAAAAAATGCACATGAAGTTTATACAAATACATTTGAAGTTTTTGATGACTTTCATTGTCATATTTCAGAGTATAAAATAAGTTCTGTTATATTAACATGCTTTGTCATTAATGAATATGACAAAAAAAAAATGGAATGGCCTTTTTGTATAAAAACTATAAAGTGTAATGGTATATATCTTAAATATTTTTAATATAAGTAATTATGCAATGAAGATGAGATAAAAAAGTAAAACTAATTTTGTATTTTATAAGGCGAAATACTTAATATAACAAGAAAGAAACCTATTTACGGAAATGATGGTCATTTAGTTCAAACTGAAGGAATCAACTTACCTTTTGATATTACTAAATATGTTCATCCGGAAAGTAATTTAATTGAAATAGAAACTGATAAAATAGAAGGAAGTACTAAAGAGCAAATTGTTAATACAAAATTCCAAATAGATTTTAATGTACTTGAAAGCGAAGAAGAGTGTAAAAAGAATATTAAAAATGATATATTTCCAGAAGAAAAGACATTAGAAATTAGTAATTGAGTGTTAAATACTGATATAATTATAAAATTTAATATTTAATTATTTATTATTTTTGAAATTATTATCAACTAATTAAATATTTTTTATTTAATAATTATAAATTGTATAAACAGTTAAAAAGCAAACAGTTGGAAGTAATAATGATGATGATGATGATTTAATAATTATTGATTCAACACTAACCATATCATTAAAATGCCCAATTTCTTTTAGTAGAATTAAAAACCCAGTAAGAGGAAATGATTGTCAACATGTCCAAACATTTGAATTGAATTCATATTTGTATATAAATTATAAGCATGGAAAATGGGAATGTCCTATATGTTCAAAACATACAACAATAGCTGATCTTAAGTTTGATAAATGGTTCGATACATTGTTAAAAAAAGTGCCTGAAGATATCGATAAAGTTGAAATTGATGAATATGGAAATTTTCAAATCATAAATGCTAATAAAATCCAACAAAGCACTTCAAAAGTTGTTTACGATTTAGATTCAAATGATATTGAAGAAATAGATAATAGTATTAAACAAAGCAATATTATTAACATTGACTCTATTGGTCAAAAAAGTAAAAAAGAAGTAAATAATAATATTAATACTAATGATGATACTACTTCATCTAGTTTTAACGGCATATTAATAAATAATAATTCAAAAAGAAATTATAATGAATTACAATATTTAAATGAAGAATATACCAGTAAATTAAAAAAAAGAAATATATCAAATGCCAATGAATATCCTGATATTGGCCCTATAAATTTTGTACCTATTTTTGATAGATTGACCAAAGTTGCTACTAAAATAGATCTTAATAATAAATTCAACTATTGAATTTATTATATTTTAAAAATATAATATGTTGATTATTTTTTAATATTTGAATTATAACAATTAATAATATTAATAAATAAATAAATATAGGTAATACATTATTGTTTATTTTCTATGTTCTATAGGTAAAATCTATTTTTAAAATAGTATTTTGTTATTAAGAATATAAGATTGAATATTGAAATAGTATTTAAGATACTTAAATATATTTATTATAACAAATTTAATATAGATTTTAGATAGAATTATAAAATATAAAGCATTAAATAAAATAATGACATTAATGGTATTTAATAGTATCCTACTAATTAAAGTTCTTCATAATAAATATTTAATGTATTATAAATTATCAACAATATAATACAATAAAATATTGATATCAAAATTATAAAATAATTAAATATATTTATTTATCATCAATAATAGATTATTAAAAATATAATTATTAAAAATCTTAAAATGTTTTTTATTATTTAATTTTTTTATTTTTTATTTTATTTATTTTTTTTTTTTATTTTTATTTTATTTTTTTCATTTAATTAATCAATGTTCTTCATTATTTTAAATTACTTTATTTAAAATTGATTTTCTTTTGATAAAATATTTTATACATAATATACAGTTTAAAATAGTAATATAATTATCTATTAGTAGTTTATCATTCTGTGTTATAGTTGTTTTAAGCGAAGTTGAACATTTGCATAAATATGAACCATGATCATCACATATATCATATTTGAAGAATTTTACATATTTTGATCTTTCATTTCCAAAACCCTTAATGATTATGTTTATTTTATTACCGAAAAAAATGATAAATATAGTTTCATAGCAAATTATTGATGAAATAGTTTCAAAATAAATTTTTATAACTGGCGATTGAAATAATAGTAACAATGAAAGTAGCTATAGTTATAATAATAAAAATAATAATAAGTTTATATAATGAGTAATATTTAAAATTTTATATGTTAATGTTTTAAATACATTAATTAATGGTCCTAAGAAAATCCATATTAAAGTGATTATTAGTATGCAATGAATTTCTGAAAATACCAAGACATAATCAACAATTTTTCTTAATTTTAGTAATAGAAATAACACTCCGATACATTCTGCAAAATATATATTTCTTACTATTAAGCTTTCATTGCAATAATTAATCCAGCTATTATTTATTAGTTGACTATCCATTCTAATTATTTCAAATACACTATAGCATAAAAAGAATAATACTAACAGCGATATCGAAATAATAAAATTTAAATAAAATATTAAACATACTTTTGAAAAATATTTATTAAAATCATTGTTGTATGTTCTTTTTACATATTTTTTTATATCAATATATGTAGTTTTAGAACCTTCCAGTGATGATACTTCTGATAAACTATTTTTTCTTAAATATTCATTTAAAAATGATATATGCTTATTATTAATATCAGATGATGTGTCTGAATTAATATTATTATTTACTGAATATATTTGTGATAATTTAAGCGTTTTTGGTAATATTCCAAATTCATTATTATAAAGTTTATTGGCATCTTTGATTTCAGAATTTGATATTCCAACCAAATGTTCTAAAAGATTTTTAGATCTTGATAATATAATAAATAACTTATTTTCATTAGTATATTTTTCTGTATTGATTCCATATTGAAGTGACTTCACAGTCTTGTATAAAAATTGACTTATGATTAAGAAAAATCCATAGTGTCTTAAAAATAATTGCATAAAACAACCAAAATTCGAAAATTCTAAAAGATTTAATAGACCTATTAAAATTAATATAATTCCTAATGAAATTATTATATCTGAGTAAATCCCCATATCTTTAATAATTGCTTTTTCTTTATTTAATAATATAAAAATTATTGCTATCACATTAATAAAAATGCAGAAATATAATATGGGCTCTAAAATAATTTTAATTTTACTAATTTTTTTAAAAACATTTATATAAATATATTTATATATAAAAAATTAGGAATTGCAATTTAAATAAAAATTTATATTATTTTAATAAATACCTTATATCGTATATAATCATATCATTACAAGTTTCACCGTTATAGCCATTAATGCATACACATTTATTTTCTTTATAATTATTAATATTATTTTGACCTTTGGAACAAATCACATTAGTTTCATTATATTTTGTACAATCGCATATTGGCTTTTCACAATGTGGTATACCATAATTTGTAATAGAAATTTCAGATTTATCACATTCCTTTATTTTAACAGTAATATTATTATTTTTAAAATATATGTTATTATATTTCGTTAAATCCATAAAAAAGTTTAATGAGAATATTCTATTTGGAAAAGAATACAATTTTAATTCAGTTATATTACATATTCCTAAATAAGAATTATTAATTAAATAAGTATTAAGAAAATTTATACAATGCTTTAATCATAATTTATTTAAAATTACCATAATTAAATTGATTATGTGAACCTTCCAAAAAGAAGTCAGTTGACTTATCCCATAAATCAGCTTTTACTGTAAAAAATAGGTCATAAAAATATCTATTTTTATCTTTAATAATTTCATTAAAATAATCAAGTATTTTTAGATTTAACAATATTGCTGAACCACTTTTTACAGAAATGTTGTTAATATTTTCATTTTCAATTAAAACTTGTGATGGGTTTGAAGTATAATTATTTCCAAATGATCCAGCTGTATTATTACTTTTATATACATTAAATTCATATAGGTATTTTGAATTTTCTATATTTTCAAATTCATCATAATATAAATATAATATTCCTCCAGCATTTAATGCATGATTAAACAAAAATTTAGTATTACTTAATGTATTATTTTTTAGAGTAGAATATATCGCACCTCCAAATACATTTGCTGAATTCTTATTAAAAATACATTTATCTATGTTGATATAATTTTGACTTTTATTTTTATATTTATTCATCATATTTCTTTTATTTTTGTTTCTTTCATTAGTATTTATATATATTGCACCACCATTTTCACTGATATTCCCTTCAAATAATGATGTATTAATATTAATTTTAACATTTTTATTACTTTTTACACAACTTAATAATATTATAGTTTTAATAATAAATAATAGCAATTTAAAAATACAATATGAAAAAAAAGTTTTATAATTAAATTATCCAAATTATATTTTCATTACTTACATAACTCCTCCATTAGATTTAACATTATTTCCTATAAAGGTTGAATTATTTATTGAAATATCTATATTATTATTTAAATTGATTATTCCACATGAGTTTTTGTTTATATTTTTTGTATTTGAAATTGAACAGTTTTTTATTGATCCAATTGACTATATGTAAGTGTACAAAAGCATTTTTAAAATTAATATTTAAAATAAAATATTTAATATAATAAATTTTATTATATGTGTATTGTATTTAATAATATTACATTTAATGAGATATTTTCAATTGAAGGTCCAAACGTAACAACATTATTTATTTTTAACTTTTCTATTTCAATATTGTTATTATCCCCTTTAATTTTTATTAAAGGCCCATTTATTGTGGAATCTGAAAAAGTTGAATTATATATTTTAAAAGATCTTTCACTATCTTCTGAATCGTAATATATAATTGATGAATTTTCATCACCATTGCATATAATATTGTTAAAATTACAATGCTCAAGCTTTAAATTTCTGTGATAAGATGTTATAAGAGCCTTTGAACTTGTAGTAATCTTAAAAAAATTTATCTTATTAAATGAATAATTTGCTTCATCATCAACTAGACCGCAACCATTTAACCTTATAAAAAGGAAGATATTAATTTAGCATATTTTCATTATAATAATAATTATTATATAAGTATTATATGCATACTTAATTAAATTTATATTAGATTTTTCTATTAGTCCATATGAGTTTCCTTTCAAATCCATTAGAGCAGGATATGAATTTCTTGTAACCATATTTTGAAAGTTTGAATTATATATTTCTACTGAACTCTCATATCCTCTAACTAGCATATTACTATCTTTATAGTTTATTAATATTATTAGACTTTTTTATATGCATATATTTATATAACTTCAAATTTTTAATATACCAATAACTGTTAATCCATCAAAAGTTAATTTATTATATTTGTCTATATAGTAAGCATTGATAATATAACCTATTTCAGAATGACAGTTTTTAAAAGTATTTCCTACAAAACTATTGTACATGATAATTAATAATAATATAGTAGATTGTATATCATTGAAATGCTTTAATATTTAATATTAAAATGTTATTTATAAAATATCAGATAAAAACAAAATGATATAAAAAAATATATATATACTCACAGTGATTTAGAGAAATTTATAAAGAAATATGGTCTAGTTCCATTAAGAAAAATATTCTGAAAAATACAGTTAGAAAAATATATCTCATTTTCTTTTTGAACTGACGTAAGTATTAAACTCTCGTATCTAAAGTATGTATTTAATGAGTCTGAAATATTTATGAAATGACCTTTTTTTTTTAATTATTATATATAAAAAATAAAAAATTAATATTTAAGTTGTATTATTAAATATTACTATATATCCTTGTTAATACTTAACAATTATTATATTTTATTATCCCACTATCAATATATGTGGATCCAATAGTTCCTGTAAAAATGCAATTATCAAATTTAATATTATTATATGATGTCTGTATTTCTTTATCTTCATGATAGCTTTTTAATAATCTATCTGTATTATTTCTATATGTTTTATAAATTATATTAGTATATTTATTAATACAATTTATAAATAAATAATTTTAATATTCAATATTATACCTAAATATACAATTATCAAATACAATGTTATCAATTTCCTTGGTTTTTTTTTTAGCTTTAAATCTTGATAAAATAAACATATTATTATTTTCAAAAGTACAATTTTTAAAATTTACACGATAATCATTTGAATCTGATGAAATTATAAAAATCATAGCAAATAAAAGTTCTATTGGAGATGTAAGAAAATTCCTAAATGTTATATTTTCAAAAAATAATCCTTCACCCTTTCCTTCAAACGTAAATTCAATACCACTATAATCTTTTTTATTAAAATCAAAAACAGTGCCATTTTTTCCAATAAAATGAATATTAGATAAAAGATTAATCTTATTTTGTCCTTTATCAGGAATCATATATATCTCCTCATCAAAATATAAATTAGTTTCTTTATAACCATAATATTTATTTTTACAGAATAGTTGATCAAGTTCTTCTTCAGTATTTTTTATATTAATTTCATATGTGTTTGCGAAAGAAAATAAAATATATACGAAGCATATCATATACTTAAAAATAATTTTAAAATTTATTTTTTTAGAAAATAGCATTATTATTTCTTCATACTATTACTTAAAAATTAAAATTATATAAATTTTCTCCTTTTATATATAATAAAACAACAATATAACTTATTGAATGTTATTGATGTAAAGTAGTTTTATGTTTATATAAATTTAACTTTTCGAAAAAAAAAATAAAATTTAAGTATTTAAGGTAATTAAATGATTTAATGAAAGAAATAAAAAATAAGAATTAGGATTAATTTTTTAAGATGCTAATAGTCTTTAATTTTAATTCTAAATTTTTTAATTTTTAAAACTCACAATAGTGTATATAATGGAAAATTTTATGTATTTTATTCCATTATTCTTTTTTTTTTTTTTTATGGTAAATTATTAAATTATTTACCTTTGGATAAATTTTAATATAGGCAACATTTTATTAAATTATGATGATGTAAAATATTAATAATGTATACGTTGTTTTGGCATTAATGTTTAAACAATTAGAAAATGTATCATTAACAATCATTTATATTATATAATCAAAAAAAAAAAAAAAAAAAAAATTATATTTTGAATAAAATTATATTTTTTATTTATTTATTTTATTTAATTTTAACCTTTAAAATAAAAGAAAAATATATTATTTTTTTTAAAAAAAATAACAATAATAATCAAAGGTAAAGTAAAAATTTAAAATTTGAATTTAAATAAAAAAAATTGAAAATCTATAATTAATTCAAAACTTATAATAATAGTATTTTTACTAATTCTTTTTGTTTATCATAATGCATAATTAATAAATTAATGAAATGCATTTTAAAATCTACTTGATAATATAATTAACACGTATAAATTTTTTATTTTAAAAGTAAATAAAATAATCTAATATTCATATAAAGCATTTAAAATGTCCTGGACAAAGGTTATTATATATATATATATAAAAAAATCATAATTCTACTACTTTTATTATTCTTTTTCATATTTTTTTTTAATATAAAATAAAAAATATGTAGTATTATTTATAAATATGATTATAAACGTATTACAATTTCATTTGATTAAAAAAAATAAATTAAACATAAAAGGTTTTATATATTGTAGAAACATTGCATATAATAATAATAATAATAAAATAAAATATATATATTTAATATATACATCTGTAAAAGTAAAAGCTATATGAAGAAGAGAAAGAAAAAAAATAGTTTCTATACAATTAAAATTCTAAAAAAATTTTTTTTTATTAATTACAGGCAATTATATTAGTTGGTGGTCCATCAGTCGGTACCAGATTCAGACCATTATCTTTGTCTTTACCAAAACCACTTTTCCCAATTGCTGGTGAACCAATTATTAGACATCATATTGATGCTCTTGTTAAAGTTGATTCTATAAGAGAAATTCTTTTAGTTGGTTTTTTTGAAAATGAAATTTTCAATCGTTTCTTAACAGAAGTTCAATTATCCTATCCACATGTTACCTTCCGGTAATTTAATTTTATAATTAATATATAAATTATTTATTTATTCATAATTTGATAGAAATGGAATATATATTTAACATTTTCATTCAATATTTTTTAATAAATCATTTTTTATTAAATAATTAATTTATTGTATAAAAACAGTTACCTTCGCGAATATCAATCACTTGGTACTGGTGGTGGTTTATATCATTTCCGTGATGAAATCCTCTCTGGTAACCCAGACTATTTCTTTGTCGTTCATGCTGATATTGCTTGTTCATTCCCATTTAATGAGTTCTTACAATATCACAAAAGTCATAAGGGATCAGCTACTATTATGGGAACTAAGGTAAATAAAATACATATATTTATAATAATATAAATAGCAAACTAATTTATC
The DNA here is from genome assembly GCA_002104945.1 of Piromyces finnis. Taxonomy (NCBI): domain Eukaryota; kingdom Fungi; phylum Neocallimastigomycota; class Neocallimastigomycetes; order Neocallimastigales; family Neocallimastigaceae; genus Piromyces; species Piromyces finnis. The sequence goes on along the minus strand of MCFH01000007.1, from coordinate 1,101,935 downwards.
ACCATTATTACTATTACTACTACTCGAATAGGTTAACAAAGAAGATGCAAACAGATATGGTTGTTTAGTATCTTCTGAAACTGGTGTTGTTACTCACTATGTTGAAAAGCCACAAAGCTTTGTTTCTGATTTAATTTCTTGTGGTGTTTATTTATTTGATCCTTGTATTTTTGAAGGTAAGTAAAGTAGCTTGATTTTAAAGCATCACTTAAACCAAAAACAAAACTAAATTAAAAAAAGTTAATATATGAAAATATATTAAAAGAGTATTTATTTATATTAATAATTTTTTTAAAAAAAATATAGAAATGAGAAAGTCTGTTTTAGATCGCCGTTCAATTCGTGATGAAGAAGATGAATACGGTAACGTTATTTACAAATTATCTGGTAATGCAGATGTTGTTAGACTTGAACAAGATATCTTACGTCCAATGGCTAGTACTGGTAAGCTTTTTGTTTACACTTTAAAGGAAAATGATTTCTGGATGCAAATTAAGACTGCCGAACAAGCTTTACCAGCTAATAACTTATACCTTCACCATCTTCACAAGCAACCAAAACCAGGTCACACTCGTTCTAGTTCATGTGTTGTTGATGCTTCTCAAAATTCTAATATTCCAAGTGTTAATTATCAAATCAATACTCCATCCCGTAACCAAAACTTTGAATTAGTTCCACCTGTATATATTCATCCAACTGCTTTAATTCATCCAACTGCAAAGATAGGACCAAATGTTTCTGTAGGTCCACGTGTAATAATTGAACGTGGTGTTAGAATAAAGAATGCAATTATCTTAGATGGTACTGAAATTAAAAATGATAGTTTAGTCATGAATTCTATTGTTGGATGGGATTCTAAGCTTGGTTCCTGGAGTAGAGTACAAGGTGAACCAGTTATGCCAAATCAAGCTGATAAATCTAAGAATGCTTCAATTTTAGGTAAAGAATGTAAAGTTGCTGATGAAATTGTAATTAGAAGTTGTTTAGTTCTTCCACATAAGGTAAAATAAAAAGAGAAATAAAGAAATAGTGAATTTAAATAGTAATATATTAATAGTGATGATAATAATATTTATTTACATATATTTTATTTTTATTTAAATTATTATATTGTTATTTATAATAAATAGGAATTAAAGAGTAGTGTTCATGACGAAGTTGTTATGTAAACTTTTTTTTTTATTAAATAATTCCTAAACGAAAGAAAAGTAGTGGTAACATATAAATATTATATAAATGTTATATATTATTGAAATAAGTTGAAAGATTTCAATTGAAAAACATTATGAATAAAAGAAAGTCAAAATAATAATAATAATAATAATATAATTAAATGGATATATAATATTTTATAAAAAATTATATTATTATTATTATTATTATTATTATTATTTTTTTTATAATTTATATTCTTAAATAAAAATGTTAATAAAATAATTATATATAAATATTGTTCCTCCGTTATTCTATCTGATTTTATTATTAAGAGTTTTTAATTTAGGTTTTATTAGTATAGATAAAGAACTATTATTGTTACATTATATTCAAACTACATGATTTATGTATTTAAGTTGTGGCTTAAATATATCATACAATACATATATATATATTTCAATACATTTCAATACATATGTCATATATTTTACCTATTCTAACACATATTGTTTTATTTATTTATTTATTTTTGTTGTTATTACTATTTTACATTTAGATATATTCACTTTGCATTTTATATAATTTTAAAAAAAGAATATATTTAAAACGCTAACCAAATTAGTAATATGATTAATAAATTTAATAATTAAAGAATTTTTTAAATATTATTCCATTTAATCAAATCAACACTCAAACATATGATTTAACAAAAAATTAAAGATTTACTTTAACTGAAAAAAGTATGACCTCCTTGATGATGTAGTTGATGATGTAGTTGTTATAAAATTATAAATATTAATATAAAAAAATAAATTTATTCATTATTATTAAATCAAAGATATTTTTAAAATGGTATTCCAATAAAAATTTGATCATATTTTATTTTCAATATTTTTGATATAAAAAATATATTAAAAATTAAAAAATCCATTTATTAATATATAATAACTTTTAATGTTTTATATTGAATAAAGTTGAAAGATTAGTTAAAAAGTAAATAAATTTAATATAATAATATATCTATTTTAATATTTCCAAAGTTTTATAGTAAATATAAATAAACAAATATTTTTTTTAAATAAATGACAATAATTTATTCAATCATTAATATAACTATAAATTGATATTAAAAGTTATTTTATCTTAATCATTCACTTATTTTTCATTTATTGATATATATCAATTATCAATTCATTTATATATTTATTAATTTATTTATTTATAAATCTATATTTATTCATTCAATATATTATTTTAATAATGAATATATTAAAAAATATTAATATATTTTAAAAAATTATTATATAAAATTATAAAATTTTTTTTTTTGGTATTATTTCTAATTTATAAAAAATTAATACATTTTACAATTGAAAAAAGAATCTTTAAATTTATAACATATATATAATATATACAATATTATATTCTTTGATAAGAATAAATATATAATAACATTTTGATAATACTTTGTAAATAAAAGTTATTCTTTTTTTTTTCAATAAAATATAAATCTTAGTAAAAGATAGTATTCTTATTTAAATTAAATAACTTAGGAGTAAAAGAAAAATAAATAACATTTTTATTAAATAAAAAAAGGAATTATTAAAAATTGACAATTGAATGTTACAGCATAATATTTAAAAATAAATTATATTTATAAGATAGTTAAATATAAAAATAAAAGTAAAAAAAAAAAAAAAGGCTTTATTATATATATACTTATAATTATTAATATTCAATTTTACAAATATATATATTAAATAAAAAGAAATATATATATTAAAAAAATGTCTTCCTATAAATCAACATTTTTATCAAATTCTGTAACAAGACAAAAATTAAACCAAATAAACCAAAATTCAAATATTAAAAATGGACTCACTGGAAAATATAATATGTATTTAGGGAAAAAAGCTTCAAAAAATAATTTAAAGGAAGAGAATAATTTACTAGAACAATCATTTGAAACAAAAAAACCTATAAAAGACAATTCTTCATGGTTATTAACTTTAGATTTAATAAATTTTATACAATCTCTTTGTGTGGGAAAACTTCATTCCCAAGCTAAATGGACTGTCTTAGAATTATATGCTAATGCTAAAAATATAAAAACAAATTTTGATGCTAAACTCGATAAAAGAATTATTGAAAAATATAAATTAGCTCAAAAAAGAAATAAGAAAATAACAGAAGATTCTATAGAATTAAATAATCAAAAAACTTCACTCTCTCAATCATTTTCTGAAAAGAATAATATCAATGCAAATACAAGTGCTCTTACGAACGCTCTTTCTGTTGAACTTTCAAATAATATCAACGGTAGTAATTCATGTGTTCTAACAAGAAGTGAAGAACTAAGAGCTAAGCTTCAAGCTGAATTTTTCTACTCTCATCAACACACACTGTCAAATAAATTCGTACAAGCTGCTCAACATTTTTACAAAAGTCTTATTACTCGAAATGTCGTGAAAACTGGTGATAAAAATAATGAAATATGGCCAAGTAATGAATCTAAATTAACCAAAATGAAATCTTTTGAATATATGTCTACTGAAAACACCAATCAAACGTTCGGGATTAATATTAATTCTAAACGTACTCAAAATAATATGAAATTATCAACTTCACTTCCAGCTAATTCATTCATGAATTATTTCTCTCTCTCCCCATTAAATAATAGTACACCACCAATTTCTTCAGATTTACCATTTAAATTAGATGAGGATATTATTACAGAAGAAAAAGAAGATGAAGAGAATGATGAAAATTATATCTATTCATCTGATGATGATAATATGGATGAAGATATTAATTGTGGAAATTGTATGGATGATCAACTCTATAATTATTTGCAAAATAAGAATATTAAAACATATTATTAAAAAAAAAATGAATAGTAAATAATTAGTTAACAAAATATCAGTATATGTAAAAAAAAAAGTTTAATACCTCGTTTTTCAAATGATTTAATATTTTCAAAATAAATAAATAAATAAATAATAAAAATTAAAGTTATTATTTAGATATGTTGATATTGATATTTCATCTAATTATTATTATTATTATTATTTAATAATCAATTCAAATAGAATACAGACTATTAATTGTAATATTGTAATAATAATAATAAAAAAAAAAAGTATTATAGAAAATATTTAAAATCATTTTTATACTATATTTGCTTACAAATACATATCTTTATTTTTGGAATAATATTCATAATATAATATTCTTCATAACTCTTTTTTTTTATTCGCTAATATAAATTCCTATATTTTTGGAATAATATTCATAATATAATATTCTTCATAACTCTTTTTTTTTATTCGCTAATATAAATTCCTAAAGTTAAATTATTTTTTATCATTATTTATATTTATCAACAATTATAAGATTATGTAAAATGTATATAATATTTTATATTTTATAAAAAAAAATTGACATAACCTCTTATAATTCAATAATAAATTGTAAAATAATAAAATAATTATATAATATATATATAATAACTGATTATATTTATTAATATAATGAAATAAAACTATTAAAATAAAAATTGCTAAAATGAATACATTTTTTATTTGTTCATTTATTTAATTATTGATTTTCTCATTTGTGACAATAATTACTAAAGGGGAAAAATGCTATACATTTTTTTTATTATTATTTTTTTCCTAAAATATTGATATTATTATTTTATTTAATACTAAAATTAAAACTATAATACAAATACTCTCTTTTTATTATTTAATAATTTGATATTCTTTCAATACCCTATCTTATTATTTTATTTCATTTTATTTCATTTTATTTTACTTTGAATAAATGATGAGTTTTGTTTATATATATATATATATATATATAAATGGAATTATATTTATGCATTTTATTATTGTATTTATTTTCATTTCTTTATAAACAAAGAATCTTGATTGCATGCAAATAGTTCTATTTTTTCTGCTCTTAAATGATATAATTTCCTTGCAATACGGTACTTCTTCAGAAATTCATCAGCTGAAATAGATCCTACTAAAAAGTCATTCGCTATCCCTTCTGATTCCCCATCAGCTTTTACTGTGGCCTGTTGTAATGATGAATATAATTTATTTGGAGAAAAATACTAATTTTTATAATAAACAAAAATAAAATAATGATAATAATGATAATAAATTAATAAAAATATTTTAATCTTTGTATTGTATCTGTATCTATATTAATGTTTTGCTTTATTTAAATTTTGTTTTTTACTGTTAAAATATATAATAAATAGCAAACACTTACAGAAATATATTTATTTTGTTCAATCATTAAGGTTTCAAATTGAGCTTTTTCATTTTTAAGAATTTCCTGTTGCTCTTTTAATTCAGATGTTAATCTTTCATAATTATCTTTATATGATAAGGTTTTTTCTTTTATAAAATTTAACAATTAATACAATTAATTTATTAAATTATATAATAATAATAATAATAATAATAATAATAATAATAATAATAATAATATGTTATATGTTATACATGTTAAATATACCTGCCAAATTTTTATTACTTGTACTCATTTCTTCTTTAGCGTTATACATTTTTTTTATTTTCTCTTTACTGTTTATGTATTCTTTACGTTTACTCTCATTACTTGATAATTCTTTCAATTCCTCTATGCTTAAAAAAGAAAATTATAACGATCAAAAACATTATTTATTAATTATATATTGATTATTTTTATATGAAAATAGACACATTTTTAATATATACCTCATATTATCTAAATCCTTAATATCAACATCGTTTCTATTGATTGAATAGTTTGGAATAGTGTTTGTTGCATTTGGTCGATTTAAACTTAGTCTTTGATAGTTTTGATATGGTCTTGGTGGTGGAGGAACTTGTGGTGGCATTTGTGGTGGTGGTTTGTTGTAATAGTAAGGATTATTAATTCTTGGTAATGAAGAATTAATGCCCATACCACTGAAATTATTATATAAACAATATATTAAAAATAATATATTTTTTACATTATAATTATATATTATAATAATAAAATAAAAAATAAAACATTTATTTAAAAGAAAAAAATTAATAATGAACAAATACTTTTGTCCCAAAATTTTTATATTGTTTATATAATAACTTACGGATATGATTGTTGTGGTGGTGCTAAACTTATACCATTATTATTTCCATTTCCTGTTTTTAATTCTTTTATAATTTCATTTGTAACATTTGCAAGGGAAACATGTTGATTCCATCCACTTCCTAATTTTTTGTGACCAACAATCATACCACCCGCATCAACCCAAGGATGATATATTTGTGGTGTTATTCTAAAGACTGGTGAGGCTTGTGGAAATTGGGTTGGTAATGTTATACTAAGACAAAGGGTACGATTAATTTTTGGATCATACCATAATACTTCATAAATATTATTATATTTTTCTGTAACATTAGTTACATTTTGAAGTAAAGATTTAATTTGAATTTGACGGCTAATATATTTATATTATATAATAATGAAAAATAATTTTTTTATTTATTAATATTGTTAATAGAGTAAAAATGGCAATATATTTTTGCAAATATAAATAAAATATTTCTTCAGTATGTTATTTATTTATCAATAACAAATCCTTCTTTTTTTCTTTCTTTCTTTTTTTTTTATTTAATTTATTTTATATTATTCTTTATACTCTTTTTTTTTATTAAAAAAGAAAAAAGAACAAAGTAATTTAAAATAATTAAACAGTAATATAAAAAATCATGTAATAATTAATACTATTGTATTATTTGAATTTATATTAATTTCTTCTGCTTCATTAAAAATTTAGAAAAGTGTTAAGAACTTGAGTTTATTTAATGATAAATATATAATAAATAAAATTTATATATATTATAATTTTAAAATGAATGTTGATATGTTTATATATATTAATTGTAAAATGAAAAATTATAATTGATATCCATAATGTTAATAAAGAATTAGAGAATTAAAAAAGAAAGAAAAAAAAAATGTTCTTACGTATCCATTTTTTTTTTTTTATTTTTTTTTTCTTTATTTTGGTTTGTTTTCTTTTTTCCTTAAAATATCTTTTACAACAAAAAAGTTGGAATGATTTTTGTTTTTAGTGTTTTATTATTGTTGTTTTATCTTTATTTTGAAGAAGAAGAAAAAAAGGGGAAATATAATATATGAAGTAAAATTAATTGAAATAGCAAAGGATAATTTTTATAGTAAAAATAATATATATATTTAAATTTTTGTTTTATTTTATTATTATTTTAAGATTATTTCAATTTTAAATGTTAAATTGCTATTCAAAAAGTTGCTTATTTTCAAAAAAAAAAAAAAAAAAAAAAAAATAAAATAAAATAAAATAAAAATAAAAATAAAAATAATTTTTAAATATAAACTTAAAATTAAAGTAATTAATTATATAATATATTACATATATTATATATTTTTTACATAATCAAATTAAAAAAACTTTTAGGTTTTTATTTCTTTATATCTTAAAAATTAATCAAAAAATTGGTACTAAAAAAAAAAAAAAAAAAAAAAAAAAATTATATTATTACACTATACAATAAAATTATAACCCCAATATTTATTATTTATTCTATTTTTCTTTATTATTTTTATGTTTTTTTATCACAAAAGTTTGTAATTTATATATAATTTTTTTAATACTACAAGCTTTAACCATATTAATTAATATATTTAAAACATCTATATTATTTTTTTCATCTAATTCTATTTTTTTTTATAAATATATATTCAATCCTATATTAATTTTTTTGTTAATTATTATTATTTATAATTATAATTATTGCTTAATTTTAATTTTTTATGTTTTTATTTATTTTTCTATAATATCATTTAATAAATATCTAAGATTTAAACAAAAAAAATTATAAAAAAGTTAATTTTTTACAAAGAATAATTTAATGATTTATATTTCTAGTTAAATTTTTATAATAGATATAATATATGAAAACAAACAATTATATATTTTTTTCATAGTATAAATACTTATGTAATATGAATATGTTTAAAAAAGTATACATTGACTTTATCTTTAGAAATTAAAATAATTTTCAAATTCATTTAAATAATTATATTCTAAACTTCCATTGTTTTTGTTATTAGTACTCGAACTATCATTAAATTTTACACCTTTATTATTCGATATTTTAGAACTATTTGTATTAGTTACTAATTCACCTCCCATTAATATATCAAGATTATGATTATTTTCTTCTAATTCCTTACGAAGTTTTGCATTAATATTTCTTTCTCCTTCTAATCTTGTTGTCATTCTACGTTGAAGACTTTTGTAATTTTTTTCATGTTTATCTTTTCTCTTTTGTTCTGTGACTTCTAACACTCTATTTATACGCCAGAATCGACACAATATAAAAAAGGAAGCAATAACTCTATCTCTTTCTTTGAATATATAAAAGAACACAGCTGCAATAATAACAATAAATGCATCAAAAAGATTTAATGGGTCTGCTAAATATATCATGCCATATGAAGAGACTCGAACAAAAATCATAAAAAGATAAAAAGTACGTAACCCAAAAATAATCCAATAGAAAATATCATCTACTTTATGCAATAATTCATAATGTTCTGGATATTCTCTTTTATATAACTTGATTAACAAATCAGCAACTACAATACCTATATCAATAACAAGTAGAATTATGACTAAAGTATTTGTAAATTTGGTTTCTAATATTTTTCCCAAACCAGTAGTAACAGATCTCCAACTTTTTTCAACAGTTTCATTAACTTTTTCTCTCACTGTTGTTCTTCTTTTTAATTTATGATTATTTCCAGTAAATTCTTCTGTCTCTACTATTGAATCAGACATTTTTATATTTAAACAAAGATAAAGATATTTGTTTTTCTATTATTAATTTATATAAATGAATTTTTGTGATTTTATAAATATTTTAATAAAATCTATATATATTCCTTGTTTCTTGTTTTTCTATATATATTTTATGTTATTTGATAAATAAGAAAAAAAAACCACTAATTTTAATTTTTCACTTTTTAAATCTTATATCATTATTTTTATAATAAAAATTGATTTAATAAATAAATTTTTATTTTATTAAATATTTTATTTTATTTTAAGAATTTTATTACTTCCTTTATGATATTTGAATGTTTATTATTAAAAAAAATATCTTTCAGTTTTTATAATTTGTTCTTGTTTTTTTTTATTCTTTGAAATACATTTACTGTTTTTTTTTTTTTTTAATATTTCAATTTGTACTTTGATATAGTTATTATGAATAAATTATATTTTGATTATTTCTTATTCAAAAAAATATGTAAATAAATTCAATTTATAATAATAACTTTTTATTATTATTTTAAAAAAAAAAAAAAATAAAAATAAATATTATTTGATTAACGAAAAAGAGAAAAAAAATTACTTTATGATAATTATACAAAATTCGTGAATGAAAATAAATAAATATATTAATACTTACAATTACTGGTTATATTAAATTAATAAAAATTAATATTAAAAAATGTATACAAAATATTATTATTAATCTTATTCGCTAATATTATTGGTTAATATTAAATTATATATATTCTAATTATTAAAGTTTTAGAAATAATGATTTATATAAATTCTTGATAAATAAAATTATATATTACATTTATTGTTAAATGTTTACAGAATTTTAAATATAAATCTTATTTATTATAAAAATATTCATAATATAATAAATTATATTAAATTTTATATAGATAGTAATAGTTTTGTAATACAATGAAATTAGATTAAAATATATAATTATTACACTAACAAACTTTAATCTCATAATAATTAAAATAAAATATATTTGAATAATTTTTATAAAAAAAACACAATAAAAACAGAAGAAATAGAAAATTTTTCAACTCTATAAATATTTTGTTTCATACATAATATTCAACAATCCATCAATATTAAAATAAAAAATTAATATAATAAATGATTGTTTTTCAGTTTTTGTAAATTTATATTTAAAAAAAAAAGAAATAAAAAATATTGAAAGCAAAATATATTATTTAAATTCATAATTATTATAATTTTAATGTACAAAATTATAAATTTTCATAATATATATTTAATAAGATCACTTAAAAGTTTATTTTAACTAACATTTTCAATTTTTTATAATTGAAAACTAAAATTTAAAATGTTTGGTATATAATTTTATTTTACTTGAATTATTTAAAAATTATTACATTAACTTAAATAATATACATTTCTCATACATTTTAATGTATATTTAAAAATGTATGACAAGTATTGTACATAGAATAAAAAAATAATTTTTACTCCTTAATAAATTTTAAAAATATGTGTTAAATTCAGTTGAAGAAAAATTGTTTTATATACTAGCATTTGTAACATTTATAGAGAAAGTAAAAAAAATAATAAAAAAGAAAAAATAAATAAAATAAAACTAATAAAAAAAATATAAATAAAGAGAGTAATTTTGATGAATTTTATTTCTAAAAAATTTAAAATTATAATAAATATTTATATATAAAAAAAATAGCTCAAAATTAAGTAATTAATAACAATAATAAAATTTTAAATTATATTTATATTTATATAAAATCCATAAATAAGCAGGAATTAAAATATAAAAATTAATGAATTAAAAAGAAATTATATCTATCCATAAAGTAAATATAAAATAACAACAAAATATTAATAGAATGAAAGTTATATCATCATACAAAAGCAATATAATATTACAAAGTTGATAATTTCATAAATAAATTTCTTCAAATTACAAAAAAATAAATTCATAATAATTTATATTAATTTATATACTATCTTTAAACTATTTAAAAAGGCATGTATACTCACAAGTATTATTAGTATTATATAATTATTTCTAATATTTTAATATACTGTTTTTAAATTTCTACAATAATAAATAAAAATTACAAAAAAAATAAATCAATTTAAATAATAATAATACCATATATTTTAATAATAAACATGTATAATCAGGATAAAAGTAGATATACTAATTTTAAAACTCTTCTTTATATTTGCAATGAACATCAATATTTATTTATAATTTATATTTACAGAAATTGTTATAATATAAAACAAAAATGCTATGCAATACTTCAATAGTTATATTTTTCATTTTAATTTGTATTTCAAGTAAAGTTAATTCTCGTCTTCTTTTAAAAAGTTCAAATACATTTGAAGAAGTCAAAGTTGGACTCGATTCATTGTCAGGAAGTGTTGTAGCTTATGGAGATTTTAACAGTGATAAATTGTAAAATAATAATTGATATACTTCTATTTAAATATTTATAATTGATTTTGAAAAATTATTAAATTACTTATATATAATTCCTAAATTTATAAAATTTTTAAAATAAAGCACTGATGTATTTGTATTAGATAGTACTTTACAAAAATTATCAGTATATTTATGGCAAGCAAGTAAAATATTAAATATTATTTGTTTTAATCTCAAATAACTTTTTTTATATATACTAATTATTTATATTTATATATAATCAAAGACTCGACTACATTTGAACATTTGAAAACAGCAGATATTGATGTCTCAAAAGATTCATTATATATAGTAAATGTAATTCCAAACGATTTTAATTATGATGGAAGATTAGATGTCCTTATTATGGCAACTAAACAGAAAAGCGATAAACCAAATAATGAATTAATTATGAGATTATATAAAGGAAAACAAAATTCATTCGGTAATTAATTGTAAAAAAAAAAAATACTTTTTATAAAATTTCAACATTAATATTTATTATAATATATAAATATATAAAGATGAATATATTCAAGTTCCATCATCCATGAACATTCAACCTACACTTATTGATTTTTATGGGAATATGCATCCAAATTTAATAGGCTACCCATATAGTAATGTTACTAATACATATAACCTTCACGTTTGGAAATTTAATAGCACTAAAGTTGAAATGTAAATATAATATTTATAAAATATAAATTGGTTCAATATTTCTAAATTTTTTTAATCTCTAATCATATATTATTAATAATAAAAAGTGAGCCGATATCAATTAAAGATACTGAAAAAGGAAAAGAAATATGTAAAATATCTCTTCCACACTCAAATGCATTCATTGATTTGGATGGAGATTGTCTTTCAGGTAAACCAAATTTTATTTACTCTGAAATAATTGTTTAATTTGTTATACTAAATCTATATATTATTTCCTTTTTACTATTTAGACTTATTTGTAACATGTGAAAATGGTACTTATGAAATATGGAAAAATACAGTAGATAAAGGATTTGTTTTTTCAAGATCTGGACAACTTCCAAATAATGTTGGACCAATTTCTTTTGCTGATATGGGTAAACAATATGATAAAATATTTAAAATAATTATTCTTAGTATTATACTTGAAATATTTCTAATCATTCAAAACGTTCATTTTTATTGATTTTAATATTAATGATATTATTATATTAAGATGGGGATGGTACAATCGATATGGTTTTTTATGAATGGATTAGTACAGGTAGCGCTTGGTCAAAGAAAAAAGAATGGAATCTTCACATTGTCTATAACAAACAAATTCCATTATGTTCAAAAGATGTCGAAACTAATTGTAGAAGTGTACATGATTTATGTTCAGCTGATGATAAATATGAATTTGACTTTAATTTAGAAGGAGATGTTAGTATATTAATAATTTTTTTTTTTTTTTTTTTTTTTTTTTTGATTATTTATTTGATTTTCTGTAATAATTATACATTTAAGTATTAGTAATATAGTGTTATTAATATTTTTATATACTTTTTCTTTTTTTTTTTTTTTTTTTTTGTTTTCTATTATTATTTATTATATAAAGGGTCATATAAAAATTCCAATTAAAGCACCAATTCAATATGATAATTTATATGATAAAGCAAATATTCCAATACCTATTAGAATTGGTGATATCAATATGGATGGTTACCCTGATATTATTTTATCTATAAGTGAAACAACCAAACCTATTGAAATTTATCAATCTGTTCCTTGTAACACAAAATTAGGATGTAATGAAAATGCTACTAAAGCTAACAGAAGAACTCTACTTTATTCTGAACATAGTAAAGTACTGAATCGAAGACAAAATATTCGTTCAGCTGCCTTTATGGATATTGAAGAAAATGTAAATAAATAATGAAAAAAATCAATATATATATCTTAAATTAATACTAATTATAAAATTCATCATCCTTATTAGGGTACTGTTGATATATTATTGTTTGGTGAACAAGAAGCTGATAAAAGAGTATATACCGTCGTTAATAATTTACATAATGATGCTTTCTTTATGAAAACAATAAGTATGTATAAAATCTTAAATTTCGAAATTCAGTATGTTTTTATTTATATATTTATATTATAAAATATATATATTAATAATTATTTATAGCACTTAATGGAGCTTGTTCATCAATTTGTTCAAACAATGAAAAATATTCAGTAAAATATCATAAAATAGTAATTTATAGAAGTAAAAAGTAAAAAAAGAAAAATTTAGTAATTTTATTATTATAATTTTTATTAGCCATTTGGTGTAAATTATATAGGTAGTACATATAAGTTTACTGTGATTGATTTAGTTGGTCAAAAACGTGCAAATCAAGGTAAATATATATTATTGAATAATTAATTAAATTAAATAATAATAAATTGAAATCAAATCGATTTATTTAATAAACTTTAAATTATCTATATAGTTGCACAATTATCTCAGTCAAATTATAATGCCCTTCAAACACCCTATTGCTTATTTGGTTTAGGAAGAACAAATTCATACATAGAGGAGTTATTTGTCGGCGTTAGCCGTAGAACAGTAAGTTATTTATATACAAATATATTAACAAAGGTTATAAATTTAAATCTTTTTTATTATTTTTTTTTAAAATATATTTAAAAGCAAAAGCATTATAATGTTTATTCCGGCATGATACCAAATTCACAGCTTATTATTATACCATATCAACAAGAAAATGGTGATACTTCATCGTAAGTTATATAAAAATAATCATTAAACTATATAATTAATGTTTAACCTAATTATTTTAATAATATTATCATAATATATTTAGATGGCAATTAAAACAATTTATTAACCCAAGTGAATATGTACCATATGTATTTATATCCTTGGTTTCTACAATTGTGATATTGATTATAATTACATTACTATTACAATTTTTGGAAAAGGTAATATAACTTAATTTTAAAAATATATTAATATAAATAATAAATAATATTTATTTATATTATATCACTATATAGAGAGAAGACGAATTAGAAAAGAAACGTGCCCTTCACATTATTAACTTTGACGCTTTCTAGTCTCTCTTTTTTTTTTTTTTTTTTTTCATTTTTCTTTTCTTTCTTTACTTCAAATGAAAGATATAATATATAACAGGACAGAAAAAAAGTAAATAAAAATAAATAAATAAAATAAAATAAAATAAAAATAAAAAAGCACACAATTGAATCATATCAATGTTTTATTGTTTTCTAATAATATTTAAGTAATATTTTATTGAGCTAAATATTATAAGCATAAAATAATAAAATAAATGAAATGGGGAAAAAATAAAATAAAATTGATAAATTGATAGTTTCTATAAAAAAAATAATAAATAATAATCACTATGTTCTAAAAAAAAAAAAATTTTTTTTTTTCTATATTTCACAATTTTTCATAAACTACAAATAATTACTATAATTATTAAAATTATTATGTTTTTTTATTTAAAGTCGATTAAATAAAGCTTCCTATAATATTTAAAATATTTATATATATAGTTAAAACCTCATATATTCTTTTAATTTTATAATTACGATATAATTAGCATTACCTTTGGTGTTATTTTAATATTACCATAAGCCTCGTTTTGCTCTACTTTTAGCAAATTTTTAGTAGTCATAGACAAAACTTCAAAGAAGAAATTAACAGCTTCTTTACGAGTTAACTATACAAATATACAAATAAAAAATTATATTAATAAGAAAGCTATTATTTTTACTTCATTAAATATTTAATTAAAATTATATTGCTTAATGGATTTTAATCCTATTAATTACATCTTTAGCTTTAGCTGTTTCTTTAAAAGATATTGAGTCTTTTTCTTCAAATTCATCATGAATAACTGAAGACCATGATGTTTGTTCATTTTCTATATTTTATTTTATTTTTAAATAAAATTAATATATAAAATTATAATACAAAGATACAATTATTTTTATTAATATATCATTATTATTGTTATTATTATTTACCATTTGGCTCAACTGCAGATATAATCGGAACTTCATCATTATCATCAGCTTGAATATTACTTATTTCATTATCAAAATTTTCCGATTTATCTTCATTTACAGATATCTCATCCATTGAAATATTTAACTTTTTTTCAACATCTTGACTTTTAGCGTTTTCATCAACACTGTTATCTTCTTCAACATTATCGTCTAATTTTGTGGTATTATCAATAGTAAAATCAAAAGATTCTATATCTGGTAAATTCAAATCATTATTATCTAAAATATTATCATTTTCATCACCCTTATCTAATGAAATATCAACTAAATATTATAACATAAAATAATAAAATTGCATGTTATTAATAGCAAAAATATAAATAAATTTCATATATATAAAGATATATAAGAAAAAGAAGAAGAAAAAAATACCTTTACTTATTTCATTTAAATTATCAGTTTCTTCTAACATATCAGTCTTAAAAATATATTCAGATGGTGGAAATGGTGGCATTTTAAATATTGGAGTATCTTGATAAAGCTCAATATTAAATATAATAGAGTTATTTTCTAAAAATATTTCATCCTTACTAATATTTTTAATTAATTTTATATATTTTGAGGGTCTAAATAATAAAAGTTCATCCTTTCAAAAAATAAAGTATAATATACATAATTATAAATTATTAATATAAATAAATTAAATTAAATAAGAATAAATAATAATAAAAAAATATAGTATTAATAAAAAAAATAATATTTTTAAATATACAATATATCTATTACTTTAACTAAAGTATTAGTTGGATTTTTCAGTTGAGAAGATATTTGTTCCCCTAATAATTCAATTTGATCATCGTATAAAATAATTTTTCTTTTTCTCTGTGGTCGTTGTTGATGTGATGAGAGAGCACTTAATGAAGTACTAAGGTCTATTCCTTCATTATTTTCATCTTCTCCATTATCTAATTGATAATCATTTATATCAACTTCTGGTAAATTATTAACCATTTTTTCTCTTTCAACTCTTTCTCTTTCAATTCTTTCTCTTTCTTCTTGATTTTCTATAAGACTGTCCTCATTAGTAGATGTATTTATTCCATTATTATATTCTTCTTCAATTTTTATCTTTTTTTCAAGAATATCTAAATCAATATTTTCTTTTGTTTCAACAGGTTCTTCTTTAATTTCTATTGGACCCATATTATCTATATTATCAGGAACTGATTTAAATATATCTATTAAATATCATTTAAAAATTAATTACTTTTATAATTTCTAAATTTAATTTTTATTTCAAATATTATAATGTATTAATTATTATTTTACTTTCAGTATTATCATTTAATATATCACTACAAATATAATATTATTAAAAATAATATTTTTAAGTATTTTATTATCATAATATATATATATATTTATAAAATTAAAATTATTTTTATACTAACTGGTCAATTGAATCATTTATTTCTATTTTTGGTTCTGTCTTTGGAGCAAATGGATCACTATCATCATTTAAAGGCTGGAAAATGTTTTCATCAATATCTATACCAATATCTAAGTTATCATTTTCTAATTCGTTGGTATTACGTTGAAGATCACGTAAAGTTTCAATTTCCATAGAATCATCAAAATTAGTTCTTGGGTTGAATAAATTAATTTCTGGTGAAGCTGGGTTAAATTCTAATGGATCTACAAGCATATCATTATATGCATTATGTTTTGGTGTTTCTATGTCTTTATCGATAATTGAAATATTCATTGATGGTTGACTCAATGACAATTGAAATTTGTC
The DNA here is from genome assembly GCA_002104945.1 of Piromyces finnis. Classification (NCBI taxonomy): domain Eukaryota; kingdom Fungi; phylum Neocallimastigomycota; class Neocallimastigomycetes; order Neocallimastigales; family Neocallimastigaceae; genus Piromyces; species Piromyces finnis. Next base: position 1,084,664 of record MCFH01000007.1, on the reverse strand, counting down.
ATTATTCCAATTTCTTTTATTATTATTTAAAATAATAATAAATACATAATATAACATCAAATAATTAAATATAAAAATAAAATAAAAAAAAAAATTTAAATATTAATTTAAATATTTTAAATTTTAAAATATAATAATATATTTATAATTAAATATATAAAAGTTAATAATAACTGATTTTCGAATGTTCTTTCTGGTAATAAAATATCAAATTCAGTAATAGTATCTTTTAATGTAATTGCATCATTGGAAATAATTTGTTCATCTGATAAATTAACTGAACCAGGTTGAAATGTCTGAAATTATAATTTCAAGTTATTTTATTTTAAAATTAAATAATAATAATTTATTTAAAATATTAAAATTATAAGAAAAGTTTTCTCCTTGAAAATAATAAGAATATATTTCACTTTTTAAATAAAAACATTACCATCTTAATTTTTACAATTGCTTCATTACAATCTTCTAATAAATATCTTGTTTTTCTAGAATAAATACGAACAACACCAAGAAGAAGTTGACCAGAGAGACGAAGAGCCATTGGAGGACGATCATTTCCTAAAATAGCACCAACTGATGTTTCGATATTGGCTTGCAAAAAATTTGCTTTACTAAGTTTTCTTTCCCAATGAGCAGCTAACCATACTTTAGCCAATGGACCTTTTTTTAATAAAATCGATTCTGAATAAAACATTTTTTCTAAATAAATTATATGAGGCTAAAATTTATCTTTTCTTATTTAATGATAAAATGCAGAAATATTGATTAAACGATGATTATTAATTGCAAATATATATGATTAGACTGGTTGGGTATAATTATTATCTATAATTAAAAATCGTATGATATATAAATATATATATATATATTAATACTTTTATTATGTTTTTTAACAATTTACTTTATTAAAAATCTCTATATAATATATATAGATATATAGATAGATTTAAGTTCAATATTCTAATTTTTAAAATTTAGATTAATTATTTAAAAGTTATCTTAATTAGTTTTCTGTAAAATGTTTTATGTTAAATGAATTAAATTAAATTAAATTAATTCTATAATTATATATAAGAAAAGATATTGAATTATTTTTTTAAAAAAAAAAAAAATGATTGAAATGCAATTGATTTTAAAATTAATTTCAAATGAATAGATTTTCTGTAAAAATTTTATTATTATACAAATAATTAATCTATTTATCTACTTTATTGTTTTCTTGGGAAAATAAGGATGTTATATATAATATTTTATATATTATTTTACAAAATTAAATGGAAATTGTTAAACAAACAATTATAAATTTAATAATTAAATAATAATATCGATTGCTTATTATTGAATTTTTATAATTAATTGAATTTAATCCATTTAATAAATTAACTTTTATTATTATTATTATTATTATTAAATATATATAATTATTCTTAATATAATATATAAACAATTACTCATTATTTTTTTTTTTAAAAAATGCTTCGCTTATTTATTAAAAAAGATTAAAAAGAAAACCATTTCGCAAAATAATTGTGCCAATAAATTAAATGTAATATTATAATGTATTATTTTATAATATATTAAATATGGTAATTCAATAATATGTTTAAAGAATATATTAAATATTAAATTATATAAAAATATAAATTTTAATGTATATTATTATTATATTATTATGATTAAAAATCTAATTATTAAATAATTATTCCTGTTATCCTGTTATATGTTATATATTAAAGTTATTAAAAGATTAAATAAAATCTAACCTGTAATATTTTTTGTTGTGCAACAATTATTTCTTAAATAAAATAATAAATTTTAAAGACAATAAAAAATAAAAATTTATGTATATATATAGAAAAATATAAAATTTAAATAAATTGAATATTAAGGGGCCAAAGTTTAAATTGATTCATAATAAATTGAAAAAAATGAATAAAATAATTTTATGTTAGTAATATTAAAATAATAATAATTATAATAAAAATTATAATAATAACAATAATATTGCAATAGTTTTTTTTTTTTAAATGAAAGATTAGATTACATTCTATAGTTAATATTATAATTTAAAAAAAATTAAATCTAATCTTTACATAAATTCGGAGTTTTATAGTTTTATATTTAATCATATAATAAATAATATTAATTAAATAATTAAATTGTATATTTCGAAATATTAACATATAAAAAAAAAATCTTTTAAAAAAAATGTATTAATGAATATTAAAATTATGTATACAAAAAAAAAGTGTTTGATATTTTTTTTTTTTTAATAATATTTTTAAACCAAAAACTTTAATAAATACAAAATCATATATTTTTAATTAAATTTTAAATAAAAAACTTGAATCTTTATTTTTTAACAAAAAATACTACACAATTTTACTATTTTGCATTAATATTATAAAATTTAAATAAAAGTTCAGTTCAGTATAAAAGAAATATTTGATCTTATTATTATAATATATATATATTTAATAATATTAAATTATAATAATAGAGTATGTTTGTATATTTAAGCAAAAAGGTAAATCTTAATATTATAATATTATTTTGTATTAGCTATAGTATTCTATTAACTATTAACTAAAAAATAATTTATTACTAAAAAGATTTCAATACCAAATGGTATTAATTTAAAAACAATTGCATGGAATAATGATCAAGGTTGGATAGCATGTGGTGGTACAGATGGTCTTTTAAAAGTTTTAAAACTTGAAAGTAGCAATAATAATGGTGATAAAAAAAGTAAAAGTTCAAATCTTTCAATGAATCAAACTTTAGATGGCCATGGAGGTAGAAAATTTAATGATAATATATATTTTTTATATAATTATTTAAGAAATCTAATTAAATTATGTATATAATTATAGGCTCAGTTTTAGTTGCTTCATGGAATCAGCAATATCATAAATTAGCAACATCTGATGAAAATGGTCTTATCATTGTATGGATTTTATATAAAGGAACATGGTATGAAGAAATGATTAATAATCGTAATAAAAGTGTTGTTACAGATATTCAATGGAATAAAACTGGTGAAAAAATCGGTATTATTTATAAAGATGGTATATATTCTCAATTATTTGTATATTGATTTTTATTAAATGAAAATTGATATAGTTTTATATATAGTGTTATTAAAAAAATTTTTTTATTTAAAATTTTAGGTGCTGTAATTGTTGGTTCAGTGGATGGAAGCAGAATTTGGGGTAAAGAGTTTGAAATGGAACTTCTTTATTTGCAATGGTCACCGGACTCAAAATTTATCTTATTTTGTACAATGGATGGTGAAATTCACTTATATGATGCAGATGGGAATTTTATTGTAATTCAAATATATTTATTATTTTTTTGATTTTTATAAATATAATTAAAAAGTGTAATACTATATTTTTAATATATATATATATTTTCTATAATATACAATTTAAAAGTCTAAAGTTCAAACTTATTTCAATGAAACAGGTGTTGGTGTAATAAAAATTTCAGGATGTGAATGGTATTTATATAACATAATATATAATGATTATAAATAACCTATAATATATACAATAATAATATAATAATATTTAATCAAGGTATAATGGATTGAATGGATATGTTGATCAAGATGTTCCATGTTTAGCTATTGCTTTAGAAAATGGAAAAATACAATTAATGAGAAATGAAAAGGATAATGGTAAATACAATAATATTAAAAATTATTTTACTTTGTTAACAATAATTGGTATTTATATATTTTATTATTTTATATCATTAAAATATAAATAGAACCAATAATAATTGATACTGCAATGAGATATTTAAACATAAAGTGGAATAGAGATGGTTCATTACTAGCTGTTACTGGTATGCAATATGGAAAAAGTTCACAAGGTGAAAATAAAGAAGTTTGTGTATTACAAATATATGATGCTTATGGAAAAGTATATATAATAGATATATAATAGGAATTTTTTTATATTATACTTTCTATTCCTTATTTTAAGTTTTTGATTTTTTTATTATTCTAAAAAAGTATTTAAGATCATTAAGAGTACCTGGAAAAAAAATATCTGCGTTATCATGGGAAAATAGTGGATTACATATCGCATTAGCAATTGATTCTTTTATCTATTTTGCAAATATAAGACCAAATTATAAATGGACATCATTGTCAAAGGATGTAATAGCCTATGCGTATAGCAAACCAAATAAATCCGATACATTTATTACATTTTGGAACTCGAAGACAAATGAAAAATATACAAAGTAATTAGTAATTACTCATTATTTTAAGAAGTAACTGATTATAAATGGTACTAACTATTGTTAATTTTAATTATTAATTTAATAATTCGTTAGATTATATACCAAAGTAATTTCTATTATATCATATGATGTGTATTGCTTAATTATATCGAAATCTACAGTTGAAGAAAATCAGTAATATCAGAAATTGTTTAATAATGTATTCATAATTTATAATATTTATTAATTATTTAATTATTATAAACAAAAAGATATATATTTACAGTTGTTAATTCAATTGGAACACCAATTCATACAAAAATAATTGATTTTGAACCCGTTTGTTATGGAATAAATAAAACAAGAGTATATATTGCTTCGTCAGAAAATATTTTGTATTACCAATTTAAGAGTTCACCAAATGGAAATAATATTGCTTATAATAGTACATATTAATTATTAATATATTTAATGTATATTTATTACAAAAAAAAAAAAGGGAGAAAATAATAATAAAATATTGTATTTTTATATTATATTTATATAGCAATAAGAAAGAAAGAATTTCAAGAATATACATTTAATATTGATGATATTAAAAATATTGGTACTTCAGCACAAGATATTGCATTTGGTGGATACCATCTAAGGTATAATATATACTTAAAATTTGTTTAAACTAAGGGTTCTTTTATTAATTTAAAATAATATTTAAATATTATTATATAATAATACTAATTAATAGTGAAAATAATGATCCAATTATTCAGATTGCTGTATCTGATTTATATTTAATAGTAACAAGACAATCAGGTGCTTTATTACAATTTTCATTACCAAATGTAATTTTAGAAAATCAATATTTTATATCTCATCAACCACAACAAATGCAATTGAATTGTGATTCATCAATGCTTTCATTAATTGATAATTCTGGAATATTAAAAATATTTACATTCTCTAAAAATGAAAATCATAATTCCAGTGATGGATTAGTAAAAAATTCAAATGAAATCATTTCCGGTGTAAATACTAAAATAAGTTTATGTATTAACTATAATATTATACTATTTGAACAGACATTGAATTTCTTTTATATTACAAAATATAGAACACAGGTAAATTATTAGATTTTGAAAGAAAGGATGTTTGGGAAATGAAATGGTAATAAATATATATAATAAAAGATATTTTTTTTAAAATATTATTTATTATAAATATTAATTTAACATGATATATAAATAGGTCGGAAGATACTCCTGATTCATTCGTTGTTTTAGAAAAAACAAGAGTAATTGTATTTAATAATTATGAACCAGAAGAACCAGTTTCATATATTGGAAGTATGTTATAAATTGTATATTATATAATTAAAATTTTAGATGAAATATATAACTCTTTTAACATAACAAAATATTATAATTAAAAGATATTTTTGATTTTAGAGATCTTGAAATAAAGATAGTTCAAATTGATGAAATAATGAAAAACCCAGAAAATCCAACAAAAGATTATATTAGTGTCATTGAAACAAAACATGTTAGAGAAATCAGAAGAGTTCTTGAAGAAGAAGATATTTCAAAAGCGTTTGAATATGCTGAAACTTATTCAATTCCAAGATTATGGAAAATCATTAGTTTCTTTGCTTTAAATAATTTTAATTTTGATGTCGCTGAAAAAGCATTTGCCAAGTGTCAAGATTATCAAGGATTGCAGTTTATAAAATCATTAAAAAAGTTAAATGTAAATATTTAAATTTAACATAATTATATATATTTATATAATATTAATAAAATTTTATAGAATAAAGATATTCAAAAAGCAGAAATTGCTACATATTCAGGAAATATTGAATTAGCTGAAAAAATATACATTGAAATTGATAGAATGGATCTTGCTCTTAATTTAAGAATGTTATTAGGAGATTGGTTTAGAGTTGTATATTTAATTCAATCAGGTAATATTGGTGATGATATACTATTAAATAAAGCGTTAAATTCTATTGGTGATTATTATTACGAACATCAGAGATGGTAACAAATTTAATATTATATTATTAACATATTATAGTATTTTATTTAAAGTTTCATAATTTTCATTTTAATCATGTATAATATATATAAAGGTCACAAGCAATAAATTATTACGTTCAAGGTCGTAATATAGAAAAATTAATTCAATGTTATTATTTACTTGAAGATTATAGTGGTCTTGAGAAGTTAATGAATAGTTTACCTGATAATGATGTTAACTTTAAGGTACATATAATTAATAATATTAAATATAATTCGAATATATGCATTAATCTTTAAAATATATATTAAATAAAGACTTTTGGTGATATATTTAAATCTTCTGGTATGTATAATCAAGCTGTAAAAGCATATCTGAAAATAAGCGATGTTAAATCAGCAATTGATACTTGCGTATATTTAAATCAAGTAAGTTTGGCATAACTATAACTCACATTAAAGATAACATTAAATAAATAAATTAATATATAAATTATTATTATCCCATAAGTGGAGTGATGCAATAGAACTTGCTGAAAAACATAATTTTAAAGATATAGAAAATCTTTTATCTGGATATGCTAAGCGCTTACTTAGTGATAAAAAAATCATTGAAGCAATTGAATTATATAGAAAGGCCAATTACTGTCAGAAATCAGCTCAATTATTGTATAATGTAATTAAAATTATTTAAAATTATTACTAATATTATTAATGTATAATCAACATCGATTTATATTGTTAAAATGATTTATTAATTAATGTTTAGCTTGCTGATGAATTTGTTAAACAAAATAAAAGTCCATTACAAATTAAAAAATTATATGTATTGGCTGCTTTAGAAGTTGAGAGATATCATCAATTAAATAAATCGAAGGGACAAAAAAAGAATAATGATGAAGTAAAATAAATTTAATTTAATTTATTTATATTTAATTTATAAGATTTTTAATTTTATTAATTCTTTTATATATTAATTAACCCAGGCACTGGCGGCTTTAGAAGGATTACTTGTTGAAGATTCTAAAAATACCATGAATACAAAATTTTTGGATAATGCCTGGAAAGGTGCAGAAGCATATCATTATTATATCCTTGCTCAACAACAGTATTATCAGGGTGATTTAGATGCAGCCATAAAAACAGTATATATATATATTAAAAATCTATTATGTAGTCATAAATTAGAAGTATAAATTATTAGTTAATATATAAATTTAAAAATTATAGGCGAAACATTTATGTGAATATGATAATATTATTGACCCGAAGAAAGTTTATAGCTTATTGGCATTAATTAGTTTCAATAATAGATGTTTTGCAACATGTTCAAAAGCATTTGTAAAATTAGAATCATTACAATCTCTTACAGAACAAGAAAAAGATGATATTGATAAATTAGGTTTATCTATATTTACAAAGTATATACAATACAATATTTAATTATTACTAATTTATTATCATATAAATATATATTCAATTAAATTGTTTTTTTTTTTTTTTTTTTTTTTCCATATTTTAAAATATTTAGATTTGTACCAGAGGACCCTCCAGAGAAAGAAGTAGAATGTACAAATTGCGGCTCTTTATTAAAAGAAAGGTATATGTTAATATTTAATTCAATTAAATATATATATATTAATCATTATTATTCTATTTAAATTAGTGAATCCTATTGTTCTTCTTGTCATTTGAATTTTCCAATATGTATAGTTACTGGAAAACCAATTATAGAAGTAAAGAGAAAACCAATATATAATTTATTAAATTTTTAAAAATATAAATATTAAATTATTTTTTATAATTAAATAAAAGCCATATCACTTTATGTGCCATGTATGTAAAAGAAGGGCTATAGAAAGAGAAATATCAGGACTTCAGTGTTGCCCATTGGTTAGTTTTTTTTAAATAAAATTATTATTATTGTAAATTTATATAAAAATTTAAATTAACATTAATTTATTTAATAACAGTGTCATACAACTTTGTAGATATTATACTAACCAAACATAATTCATAATCATATTAAAATAAAACTTAAATATATATGAAAAATCGGAGTTGTGAATTATTGAACTAATATATTTTTTTGAAAATAAAATTTTTATTCAAATTAACTTTTTAAAGTTTTTTTTTTTTTTTTTAAAATAATAAAAAACATGAAGAAAGAAAAAATAAATTAAATATGAGCATGTAACTTTTAATATTTCTCTGTATACCTTTCTTTTTTATTACACATAAACTTTAATTATTTTATGATTATTAATTATTATAAAAAATATAATGAAAGTTTTATAAAGAATTTTAAATAAAGTCTAAAAATAAAACGTTATTATTATCTCATTAATATTTCTTATTTTTCTTATTTATACCATTTATATTTAAATAAACATTATTTTATTAATTGTTAATTATTAAATAGAAATATGGGTGAACCAATTAAAAAATTAGGTCAAATCGTTAATGATATACAAGATACATTGGGCCAATTTAATGACATTTCATCAAAAAGTAGTGATATAAATATTAGTGTAGAAAGAAAAAATAATATAATTAATAATAATATAATAAATGATGAAAATAGTTTATGTTATAAAAATGAAGGATTAAATAAAAAAAATAATAATATAAATGAAATAGTTGAAAGAAATTATAATGCTATTATGTTTTCATCAAAAGCAGCAGGAAAAATTTTTGAGAAAAATGATCATGATATGTCTTTGATGCTGATGAAAGAAAATGATAATTTAAATAATATCCAATTACATATTGATAAAAATAGCAATGATATAAGTATTCAAAGTTATTCAATATTAAATGATGAAAATAATGATACACACCAAAGCAAAAACACCAATATAGGAAATGATGAGAAATCCATTGATATTAATAATAAAGAATATTATTTAGATATATCAAATAATAATTTGATTGATAATAATGTAATAGATTTATATATATTTTGATTATTACATAATTAAAAATAATAATAAATAATAAACTTTTTATTATTTTAATATAACAGATTTCTGAAAAGAGACAAACAAAAGAGCTTTTACATAATATGAAAATTAATATACCAGATGAGAATACATATTTATTAATGAAGGACTTAATTGAAAAATCAAAACAAAAATCTGAAAATATTTCTTATTTGAATAATATTATAAATGAATATAATAATGAGAATAAAGCAATGAAAGAAGAAAATAAAAATTTAAGAAAAATTAATGAAGTAATGAAATATAAATTGGATGAAATTAATGCAAATCTATTAAATATATCATGCTATGATAGTATATCTAGTTTAAAAGAAAAAGACATAGCTTATATAAGCAGTTTTTCATCGTCAAAACAAGAAAATCTAATTACATTTATTAATGAGGTGTTGGAGGTAATATCAACACAATTAAACTTAAAATTTATTAATAAGAACTCGGTTTTGATAAAAATAACTGTAGAAAAAGTATGATAATTATTATTAAATATAATTTTATTAAAGATTAATATCATGATTATTAATACAATATTTATTATTTTTTTTTATTATTAGGTATTACAGAATTTCTATAAATGTTTAAATTCTATGAAAACAAGTATAAAAGAATTTTCTGAAGAGAAACCATATTCACTAAGTCGATCGTTAATAATAGATGTTTGTAATTGTTTTAAAAATTGTCAAGATAATATCAATAATTTATATAATGAAAATGAAAATGAAAATTTAAATAATGTAAGTGATGATGATGATGTAAATGTATTAAAAGAGAGATATAAAAAATCTTTAAATACAATAAGTCAATTGGAGTTGGAAAATAAAGAACATCTAATGATAATAAATGAATTAAATTCAAAAATTAATAAAACAGAAAAAATATCTAATATTGATCCAATAAATAGTAATTATATAATTAAGACAAAATATAACGATATAACTCAAAGATATAATAAATTATTGGTAGAAAACGAAAATATGAAGAAAAATCAAATATATTTAGAGAATCTAATAGAAAAATGGAAATTAGAAAATGATAAACTTCAAAAAGCGATAATATCTTTTAAGAATGAATTTCCTATTGATAAAGACTTACTTCAAAAAAATAGAATATTAAAAAATAAGCTAGACGATGAAAGACTAAACATTAAAAAATATACTGAATTAATTAAAGCATTAAAAATTGAAATTGATCAATTAAGAACAGATAGTATCCAAGATAATGAGAAACTCACAAAACAAATGTCTTCAGAGTTATCAAATATTAAAGATATTCAATCATTATATTTAGAAAGCATAAACCAAATAACTAATAAATATAACGAAAATGAAAGTGATAATATTAATAATAATAATAAAATTATTAATAAACAAATTGATAAATTATTTGACGTTGTACAAGAATCAGATAAAATTAAAAATCAGTTAACAAAACTTGAACAAATCATTGAAGGTATTTTTTTTTTTTTTGTTTTCTTTTTTATAATAATTGAAAATTTTATTTAAATTTATTAATATTTTTTTTTTTTTAAAAAAAAATATTAAAAATTAATAGAACAAATAAAGGAAAAAGAAAGAGTTATTGTAGAAAACAAAAAAATAAGAAAAGAATTTAATGAATTACAAAATAAGCTTAATAATCAAGAAAATTCATTGTTGAAAAAATGTCGAGACTTAAATACTGATTTAAATAATACAAAAGATTTGTTAGCCAAAACTCATAACGATTATTTAAAGAAAGAACAAGAAGTATTTGAGTGTCAAGCGATAATTGATGATTATCTTTTGCAATATAGTAAAGCTTGTGATACATGTATTGCTATTTCATCTATCCACAGTAAACCTACACAATTTTTAGATAATTTGCATTTAAAGCCAGGACTATCTAAACATCCATTTCCATTTGATGAAGAAATAAGAAATTTATGCTCATGGATAAAAGAGAATGAAAATGATATTAAAGCCTTTGATTTCAAAATAAAGGAGTTAAACAAACTTCTAGATTCAAAGAATCAAGAAATTGTTTCATTAAAAAATAAATCTGAAGAACTAAAAACAAATATATCCAATCTTCAATTATCGTATGATGAAGCAAGAAAAAAGGAAAAAGACTATGAAGAAAAATTGGAACATTCTCTTCAAAAACAAAATACTTTAAAAAAGAAAATAGATCAATTATTTAAAGGTTGTCAATTATTTGTTTCAGGAGCTCCACCATCAGCATATTCTTTAAATTAAAATAATTAAATTATATAATATACAAAAGACTAACTATTATAATATATACCAATACACTTTATCATATCTATTCTATTATATAAAACCCATTAATAATCGATTAGTTTAATATTAATTGAAATAATGTTTCTAATACAAAATTTTATAATAAAATATTTTAAAAATTTTTTAATATTTAAATTAAAGAAAAAAAAATTAAATTTATATTATATTATTTATAAGTATTTTTTCTATTTCTTTTTATTTCTTTTGATTATCTATTTTTAAATTATTGCCATTTTGAAGAGCTTGTACAGAACCAATATTATTTAAATTATTTAGAGTTGCTAATGCTGAATTAAGACCCCTATTTATATCCTTATTATTATGATAGCTATTGATTAATTTTTCTTCATATAATTTTATTTGTAAATTGATTTGAACCTTCTCTAATTCAAGCTTTTCTCTTTCAATTTTTTGTTTTGACTCTTCCAAATCTAATTCCCGTTCTCTTAATACTCTCATATCTAAATTGTGTTGCTTTTGAATTTCTAATTTTTTTTTTTCAATTGCAAGTTTATTTTCCCATTCCTTTTCAGCTATTATTTTTTTTAATAATAATCTTTTTTCTTCATATTCTCGTTGAAGTTTTAAACGTTTTTCTTCAGATTCTTTAAACACATTAATTAATTCTTTTGTGCTGTTGCTAATTTCTAGTATATCAGTTTCATATAACTGTCGTTTTTTATTATTTTTTGAACTATTCTTTAAATTCGAGTTACTTAATGTCGATGTATCAGTGTTAGATACTTGTTTTGAAGAAGAATCATCAATACATAAGAGATCTAGAGTATGCAAAAAAAAAAAAAAAAATTAATAAATAATTTTAAAGATAACATTAAAATAGTCTTATATAATAGTATATCTAATCTAAATAAGTTATTAATATTATAAATAAAAAAATAAATAAGTACCTTTTACGTTTTCTTGTTTTGATACATTAATTATATTATCATTAATTTTATTACTTTCATTATTTTTTTTTATTAGCTTTTGTAATGATTCAATATCAAAAAGTGATGTTAATAAATTATTAGTTGAATTCGAAGCTAAATCGAACGCTTCTATATTATTATTGTTATTGCTGTTATTGTGGGTATTGTAGTTACTAATTTTACTAATTGTTGAACTGGAGGGTATTGAATCCAATTTTACATTGTGAAGTTTAACATGAAATATTTCGTCCATGTTAAAAAAGAAGGGAAATTCTTTTAATACATTATCTTAATAAACAAATTATATGAGTAAATAATATAAAATATATTTAAAATATCATTATATCGAAAAAAAAAAAAAAAAAAAAAAAGAACCTTTGCACAATCTAATTTGTTCTGAATTCTTTGGATTAAAATTTTGAAGAAAATCTTGATACTTCGTTTTTATCCTTCTATATGAAGATTCTAAACTACTTAATTTATTTTTTATTTGTGCACTATTTTTTGTTGTCAATATTTCAGCAAGTTTATTATAAGTTTTTGTTTTTTTTTCTTTACAATATCTCTGAAAATTTTCTGTATTTGACAAATAATCTAAAATCTTTCTGACTTCTGTATCGGTCCATTTTGAATTTTGATGTAAATCCATAGATTCAAGTTCTATTACTGGTTGAACAGTCGATAGTACAGAATTTTGAATATTTGTATTCATATTATTATTAATATCAACAAATTTTGAATTTTCTTTATTTTATTATTTATTTTGGAGGTCTTAATGATTTAATAATGAAATATTATATTAATATATTAATATATAAGTTTAATTTAAGTTATAAAGGTATTAACTTGCTTTTGAAATCGACATATTTAGTCATTTTCCTTTTTATAAATAATTACCAAATAAATTTATATCTTTTTTATTATTCTTATTATTCTTATTTTATTATTATATTATTATATTTTAAAATATAAATATTTATATATAATTATTAGTTATAACCTTGTTTTATTGAATAAATTAATTTGTAGTAATTTATATTGTTATAAATATATTTGCATAATTTATTTTTACTTTAAAAATATTTCCAATAACAACTAACTAAGGAATACTAGGTTTAATTTATTAAATAAATTATGTTTTATTATAAAATAAAACAATAAATAAAAAGAAATTGAGTAAATAAAGGATTTAATTTTAAATGTTTCGAAAAATAATTCATTTATGTATATATTATATTTTAAAAAAATAATAATTATATATATATAAAATTGAATGTATTATATAATGAAATATAATTTTTTTTTTTTTTTTTTTTCAAAAACGATTTATATTATTTCCTTTTTTCTTTACAATAAAAAATAAAAGAAAAAAATATCAAAAAAAAAATTATAGATTTATATTTTTATTTTAATTTATTTTTTAATATATAATATATAAGATATATAAGAAGTATATATAAGTTAAAAAAAAATTAAAATAAAATTATAATTTTACTATACTAACCAAATTAATATTCTCTTCAGAAAAAAATAATAAAAAAATAAAAATAATTTATTATTATTAATAAATTTCCATATTTTACTTTTTATTTTTTTTAATAGCAATTTCATATGAGTTCTTTAAATCAAACTATATATAAAATTTTTACAAAAACTTATGGGCTTACAATTCAATCAGATGCTATTCGATATATAAATGAAATATTTAAAAAAGAAAATTATGATAGTAAAAACATTACAAATGCATTAGATACTATAGCTAGATTTTATATTCAAAATCAAGGTTTATATATTTTCTAAATATTAAATTAAAAAAAAAAAAAAAATATAAAAATTATTATAATTAATTTTTTTTTATATAAAAAGCAAAGACTAAATTAGTTACTCGTTCAAGCTTAGAAGAAATAATTCAAAAAACTATAGAAAAAAATATAATACATGAAACATTGGGAAAATATGATAATGAATCTATAAATTTTGATGATATTCAGAAATATTTTCATATAAAAGATGCTTTTTCATTACCGAAATTTACTTATAATGTACAAAGTAAAAACTTCCAAAGGTATTAATGATAATTATAACAAATATTCTCAAAAAAATAAAATAAAATAAAATAAAATAATAATAATAATAATAATAATAATAATAATAATAATAAAATAATAATAATAATAATAATAATAATAATAATAATAATAATAATAATAATAATAATAATAATAATAATAATAATAATAATAATAATAAATAATAATAATAATAATAATAATAATAATAATAATAATAATAATAATAATTGAAATTTAAATATATAATATATTTAGAGATACTACACCCAAAAAACTTTTTGCTAATGCATCAGCAAAAGGTAAATTATACCAAGAAAGATATAATTTAATTAAACAAAGAATATTAAGAAATGAAATTTTTAATGTTTCAACCCAAAATTTAATAACAACCGAAAGTAATTTATTGAAGGTAAAAATATTTAATAATTATATATATATTATGTTGTAAAATTTTATTACTATAATTTTATATATATAATATTATTTTCTTATAATTCTATAATTATATATATATATTTATTTTTTTTTAAAAAAAAAAAAGATTACTCCTATAAAATCTCTTCTTGGTTCACCTCACAAAGCTTATGTATTATTTGGAATGTTAACAAAAATGCAAGATGGAAAATATCATTTAGAAGATCCTGACGCAACTATTGAATTGGAATTTCCTGAATATGTAATGATTAATATTAATATTTTATAAATTTAAATATACTATTAATTCATTAAAATCGTCATTTTTTATAAAAGATGCTAATGTCAATAGGGCTATTTACAGAAGATTGTTTTGTTCTTGTTCATGGTGAATATACTGAAGATTTAGTATTTAGAATAACAGAAATGGGAATGCCAATATTTGAAAAAAGAGAAAATACGCTGTAAATTATTTTATTATTTACAATTTAAATAAATTATATATATATTAATTTTTATTTATTTATTAACTTTTTATATGACATTAGTAAAGCTTACAAACAAATAGATTATGCAAATGAATTTAAAATTACAGAAAGTGAAAATGTATTAAAAAAATTAGAAAAAGAATTAGATGATGTATGTTTTGTAATATTATCTGAAGTTTTTATAGATAAACCAAAAGTATTATTAAAATTGAGAACCTTATTTGAAGGCTATTCCCAAACAGTTATTCCATATGCATTCATTTTTATTGGAAATTTCTCATCCACGCCATATATATATAATGGGAAAGATTCAATAAAATATCAAGGTTATTTATTGATTCATTTTAATATACAATATTTTTCTTATTTAATACATTATATGTTAAATATCAACATGCAATTTTTTTTTATTATCTAATATTAGAGTCCTTCGATAATTTATGTGATTTATTATTGGAATTTCCAAAACTGATAACAAATACTCATTTTGTTTTTATTCCTGGTCCCAATGATCCATGGGGAGAAGCGGCTATCCCTCGTTCACCTATTCCTAATTCATTTACTGAAAAAATTAGAACAAAAATACCTAATATCCATTTTTTAACCAATCCATGCAGGTATTTTAAATATAAAATATTTTAAGTGTTTAATAAATAACAGTTTAATAATTTATACTTCAATCTTTATTTTAAATCATCAATATATATTTTAAAGATTATATTTTTTTACTCAAGAAATAGTAATATTTAGAGAAGATTTAGTTAATAGAATGAGAAGAAATTGCATTGTTCCACCTGATGAAAATACAGAACCAGATGTCAGCAAACATGTTAGTTTAAGGAAATATATATTTTATGACATTTTATAATTAAAATTATAAGATTAAATATATAATAAATATAATTAATTTTAATTTTATTATTATTTATTATTATCATTAAAGTTAATTAAAACAATTCTTGAACAATCATATTTGTGTCCTTTACCAATACATATGAGGCCAGTATATTGGGCATATAGTTATGCATTGCAATTATATCCGGTTCCCGATATTGTTCGTATAATTATTATTTTTAAATAGTTATTCATGATACTAATTTTTTTTAAAAAACTATAATATAGTTAATTTTAGCAGATAAATGTGAACCATATTCTCATAATTATAATGGATGCAGATGCATCAATCCTGGTTCATTTTCCAATTCTGATTTCATTTTTTCAGTATATTATCCATCATCAAGAACATCTCAAGATAGGTAATTAAATTATTAATAAAACACAAAAATTAAATTAATATACCTATTAACAGATTATATATATATATATAATTTAATAGTAAAATCGTATGATAATTTAAAAATTAATATGCGTAGTTGATGAAATATTCATAAATGTATATATTATTAATATTAATTATATTTAAAACGAATAGTAATGAAAATGGGATTAATACAAATAAATTTAAAATTTTTAAATTATTAATAATTTTTAAATATTCTTTATTAATTTATAATTATAATACATGAAAAATTATATATATTATTATATATATATAATTTTTTTTTATTCTGATAAATTATTATTAATTTAATAGAGTAAGAAATTAAAATAAATATATTTTTAACTAAATAAAAATATAAAAACATACGTAAATTAAAATATATTATAATGTAATATATTTTATATTAATTATTTAATAGTTTGAATTATTATGCGAATAAATTTTAACTATGCTAATCACTGTCAAAATCATAATTTTCAAAATCACTATTGTCTGAACCTAATGGATCATATTGTCTTTTATTTTTTAATAGCATTTTTATATATTTGTTTTCATCGTTATTAATACTACCACCTTTTAATTGATTATTTATTATATTTAATATTTCATCATTATCACTGTTATAAATACTATCAAAGTTATCATTATCTATTTCTATATTCCTTATGTTATCATTATTAAAATAATTATTTTTATTATCACTATTCATTGTTTTTTCATATAATTCTCTTCTTTCCTTTTCCTTTGCTTTTAAAAATTCCATAAAATTTATTTCTTCATTATCTGATTCAATACAGAAATTATTATTTATTTCTTCCTCTTCTTCCTCCTCATCATCTAAAATAAGTATATCATCATTTTCTTCAATATCACTATCATTGTCATAATTTTTTAGTAAATCAAATTTATTCTTCATATATTGTTTAAGTTCATTTAACTTTTCTAATTTTTGACGAACTTCTTCTTCATTAAAATTATTCATATCTTCGTTTTCATCATCATACTCATTATAAAATTTTAATGAATCAATATATGATTTCATTTTACTTTTTTTATTATCATTGGATTTCATTTTATTATAAATTTGAGTACTATCATCATCATCGTCAGATTCATTATTATAAATGGAACTTTCCTCATCTTCTTCTTCACTTAATATATTAATATCTGCTATGTTTATTATTCTATTTAAATTATTATTATTAGTATTTTCGTTTTTGTCAATATTATTATTGCTATTATCACTAATAAGTTCTGCTCTATCTTTTGCAATATTAATTAATTCATTATTATTTAAAGATTCATTTTTTAGTAATATGTCTTGTTTTTTATTATTATTACTATTACTGAGATTAATATTATTTATTTCAATAATTTGTTTTTTATTATTATCTTTAGGCGAAAATTTTTCAGTATTATTAGCATTTTCAATTAGAATATTTGATGAATTTTCATCATTTTCTTTTTCAGTTGTTATAACTTTTATTGAATTATTTTTATTGTTTCCGTCTATGTTGGTTTCATTGCTTATATTATTATCTTTTACATTATCATTATGAACTAAAACTTTTTTGGTATTTAGTAATATATCTTCATCTTTAATTTCATCAACTTCTTTGATTATCATTTTCTTTTTAGATTTAGATTGCTTTTTCACTTCTTTAATTTGAACATCTAGTTTTTCAGCTAATTCACCTTCAACTTCAAGATAATTTTGTTGTGCTTTAATAAGAAAATTTTCAGCTTCTTTATTATTTGGTTCTAATTTTAAAGCTTCTGAAAAGTCGTTAATGGCTTCACGATATCTTGCTCTACGAGAATATGATTCACCTCTTCTTAAATATGCTTTAAAATTAAATCTTGAATCATTCATTCTTAAGGCCTCTATTTTTATATATGTTTATTTATATGATTCATTAATTTCCCTTTTACAATTTATATTTTATATTCAAAAAAAAAAAAAAAAAAAAAAAAAAAAACATTTAGTTAATTTACCAGTAGCATCATTTTCTGCTTCTGCAAAACGAGATAATTTAAGATTAACTAAGGCTCTGTTAGTATATATATTAGGCATTTCTAGTAAATCTAAACTTCTAGTATAATAAATTAACTATATATTAAGCAGTTTTTTTAGAAAATAATTTTAAATTTAAATTTAAAAGTTTTATAAATAAATCATTACAGCTTCTTCATAATCTTTGCTTTTATAACAATCATTTCCTTTATTTTTTTCAATTTCAGCTAATGCTCTTAATTCTTCTGTATTTCTTTGCTTTATATCATCATCAGAAACAGCAGGAATATGTTTTTCTTTATTCAATCTTCTTGTGTAATTTTCAATTTTGTTTTTTTTTTCAGTACAGTATTCACTGCCTTTTTTGTCATTTTTATCAACTTCATTTGTATAATCTATTTTTTTTATTTCTTCATCAACATTATAAAGATCCCATTTTCTATAATCAGTAGATTTGATTCTTTCATAATTGGAAATATTTTTATATGTATTAGTTTTTTCGTTTTTATTTGTAATATTTTCAACTGGTTCTTCTGTATTAAATGTTATTTCAGTAGTTAATATTTTTTCACTACTTTTGTTAGTAAAAATCGCTTTATTATTATTTTTTAAACTGTTATCCTTTTTTTTTAGCATATTAACCCAATCCTTTTTTTAGATATGAATTTATATATTAAAAAGTTAATAACATATTTTAATCATATTGATTTATTAATGCTTTTATATATAGTATATACATTTAATTCATTAGCAATGTCTTCTTTTTTTGGAAGCGGTTTTCTATAGGATAATAATATATTATTAGCAATTCAGAAATACAATTATATATACAAAATTTTAGCAATACTTTTTAAGTGAAGGATCTAATTCTTCAAGTTTTTTTTGTATGGCATCCTCCATTTGTAAAAAATAGCCTTCTTTTCCAGATCTATTTTATATAATAATTATCCAAATTATTATATTTTATATATTTTTTTATAATAAAAATAAAATTTGATGATTTATTTTATTAACATACTTTAAAATCTTAAGTAATTTTTTTAGTTCTTTAATATCAGAGCATTTTTCAATATATCGATAATCTAAGTGATTAACATCATAATCATTTAAGTTTTCATAATCATCGTCTTCATTTAATATTTGTTTTGTGAACGCTCTTATATCTTTCGTATTTATCATCTTATTTATTTTTCCTTTATTAGCATATATTTTATTAAAAAATATTTCTTTAATATCAACAGCAATAATTTCAAAAAAAATAATTAAAATTATTTTTTTAAATGTGTGGAAACTTTATTTATTAATATTATTAAAAAATTAAACTCCGCAATTAAAATTTTTTAATTATAATTTTCAATATCTAAAGTTTATCACGTTTCATACATATATTTACATATATATATGATAATGATACATATATATATGTTTGTTCAGCCAATAAATTGTTAAGTTAATGATTTTTTCGAGTTATGATTGGATAAAAAAACTATAAATTAAAAATATTTTTGGGAACATTAACAATCCTTCTCAAAATAGTCGTTTTATAACGGTAAATATATGATGATTTTAAGTTTATTTTTTCATAAATTATTTGGTGATTAATGGATGAGTTAATGAAAATTTATATATATTAAAATGTTTAATTATTAATATTTAATAGATTTTAGTCTTGAAAACACCTATTTAATAACAAGGAAACCCCTTGCACACTGCAATTTAATCCAAGATGTCAAAGGGAGACGCTAAAGCCGAATACTTCGTTAAGTTAGAAAAGCTTCTTAAGGAATACAACACTATCTTCGTTGTTAACGTTGATAACGTTGGTTCTAACCAAATGCACCAAGTCCGTAAGGAACTTCGTGGTAGAGCTGTCATTCTTATGGGTAAGAACACTATGGTCAGAAAAGCCATCAGAAACATTCTTGCTGATCACCCAGATTTCGAAAAGCTTCTTCCAATTGTTAAGGGTAACATTGGTTTCGTTTTCACCAACGAAGATCTTAAGGAAATCCGTGATGCTGTTAAGGCCAATCGTGTCCAAGCCCCAGCTAGAGCTGGTGCTATTGCCCCAGTTGATGTCTACGTTCCACCAGGTAACACCGGTATGGAACCAGGTCAAACTTCTTTCTTCCAAGCTCTTGGTATTCCAACTAAGATTTCCCGTGGTACTATTGAAATTGTTAACGAAGTTCACCTTGTCAAGGTCGGTGAAAAGGTCGGTCCATCTGAAGCCACTTTACTTAACAAGTTAAACATTTCTCCATTCACTTACGGTCTTACTGTTGAACACATTTACGATAACGGTAATGTCTTCACCCCAGAAGTTCTTGATATTACTGATGAAGATTTAATTGAAAATCTTGTTAACGGTATTAAGAACATTGCTGCTCTTTCCTTAGAAATCAGCTACCCAACTGTTGCTTCTGTTCCACACAGTTTAGCTAACGGTTACAAGAACCTTATTGCTATTTCTCTTGTTTCTGACTACTGTCTTGAAAGTGTTAAGGAACTTAAGGAACTTCTTGACAACCCAGAAGCTCTTGCCTCCCTTCAAGCTGCTAGTGCTGCTGCCGCCACCACTGAAGAAACTGGTGCTGCTGCCGCTGCTGAAGAAGAAGAAGAAGAAGAATCCGACAGTGATATGGGTTTCGGTCTTTTCGACTAAGCATAATGTAGATTATATAAGTTCAAATAAAGAAATGTTAGAAAATCGGTATAAAACAAAAAATTGAAAAATGTGTATTTTATAGAAGTATAGTGTTTATAAAAGTGGTTGAAGTAATAAATGTTATTTTTCAGATTATTTAAATTTTTTTTAAAGGATGAAGTTTAAATTTATTTATACTATTATATTAAAATAGAGATGAAATAATAATTTCTTTTAATAATTGTATAGTTTAAAAGTGAAGTTGTTTATAATTGTTAGTAATTAAAGTATAAATGTGTATTATTCTTTTGAAAAAAAAATTTAATACAGAAAATAATTCAAGGAAACTGGTTATTAGAAGAGTTTCATATTTTGCACCATTAATTGAACATTAAAAAAAAAAATTTCAAAGGAATAGAGGGAGCTTTGTAAGTGTCAAATTAAACAGGGCATTCATGAAGGATCATCATTTTTGACTTGTTTAGGAATCCGAGGTAAGAGTTTACAATTCATCAAAAATATATATTTAACATCTAAGGCTAATGTCAAATTAGATGGACAATTCTCGAAATCTTTTGATGTGAAGAAAGGAGTCCGTCAAGGTTGCCCACTTTCGTCTATTCTCTTTAATCTCTTTATTAATGATATATTTAAAGAGTGCGAAGATCTTGGAGTCAGTTTAGGTGACACTCGATGCTGTGGTGGACTTTTTGCAGATGATATAGTTATTTGTGCTCCAACAAGAGGATGCTTAAAAAAGATGCTTAGAAGAGTTAATGAATGGGCATTGTATAATGAAATGGAATTTGGTATCCAGAAATGTTCAACGATGGTGATTCGTCCTGAATCAATAGAAAATCAGAACAAGAGAGATCCAACATTTTACTTAGCAGGACAACCCATTCCAACTACTGATTGCTATACTTATCTTGGTGTTCCATTTGATAAGAATCTGTCCCTTAAACCAGTAATTAAAGCTCTTAATAACAAGGTTTTGAAAGGACTTTTTTCAGTCAGTAAATTCTTAAGAAATCCTAATATTCCTATTCCCTTCAAAAAGCTAGTACTTAACTCACAAGTGATTAGCAGAGTTTCATACTTTGCACCATTACTTGGATCCAACAAAGCTAGGTCTAGGATTGCTCAGAAGCATGTTAACAAAGGATTACGATGGGTTGCCGGAGTTCATAAAGCTGTATCGTTTATATCTTTATACTCTATCTCAAAAGATTTGAATATTCCTCCATTGTCAGCCAAATGTGCTTTAGCTCAGGTTAGATGTTTTAACAAATGGAAAAACTCAAATTGTATTATCTCACACCTTGTCAATTACATTCCTAAATTTAGAAAATACACGTGGTGCAAATCAAGTAGGACACTTGATAAAAAACTAAAGAAACATGGAGATGTTAAAGCAGTTAAAAACTTTTATTGGAAAGATCTCAAAGGGAATTCAATCAAAGCGCAATATTATGATGATAATAAATTTATTGAAACTAAAGATTTTATTAAATTATGTTATGAGTACCCAGAGTTTGCCTATGGCTTCTACTGGCTATTGAAAGCAAGAAGCGGATACAAGTTGGATGTTAGAGTTGCCAAAGCTGCCAAATTTGTTGATCCAGTTTTTCCTAACTACTGTCCATGTTGCAAGTGTGGAGATCAAAGTATTAAACATTGGTTATTAGATTGTCCAACATTTAGAGATATCCGTATTAAACATTATGATTCCATAGTCCAGCTATTAAATTTTTTCAGTCAACGTAATTCCAATAGTCCTATCAATAATAATGAAATTGATAATATCAGTAGAGATAGTAATAACATTAATAGTAATAGTAACAATAGTAGTAATAACAATAGTAATAGTAACAATAGTAATAATAACAATAGTAATAATAACAATAGTAATAATAACAATAGTAATAATAACAATAATAGAAATAATAATATTAGTAATGATAGCAATAGTGAAGATAATAATTCTAATTTAGATAGTAATTTAGTTAATGATAGTAATAGTTCTAATAATCCGGTGAATATTAATGTGTATGATTATTCTAGTGTGTGCAGTAAAATATTTAAATTCCTTCTTGGGGGAAGAAGTTTTAACAATATTAATTACAATTCAAGGGAATGGAAAGAACTTTGTAAGCGTCAGATTCATTCTGGTACTAACGAAGGAACACCATTCTTGACGGTAACCGCGGAACTTCTAACCAAAATCATGCCTTTTGCTATTGGCCAGCAATGGTCAATGTTCAAAAGGTTTGAAGCAACATCCAAGAGCGTCAATACTGAAGAAACAGTAAGACAGGCCAGGAGGGCCAGCGCAACCAATGGAGATCATAATTTTGTTCCATGACAAAATTTCGATCTTTGGCTCGGTGTCCCATTGGAAGTCAAATACATTTATTATACTTTAGTATGATAGTGGCTTTCTTACTTTAATTAAAATTACTAGAATACATTATACCCAATTTTTATTCACTTGTGTTTATTTAAACATATTTTTTTTATTTTTATTTTATTTTTAATTTTTTATATTACATGTATTAAAATTTTAATTAAATTAATAATAAAGTTTAAAATATTTGATGCCGTTAAAAAAAAAAAAAAAAAAAAAAAAAAAAAAAAAAATCATTTTTGACTATTTCAGAGTAACTTCTCTATAATGATGCCTTATATCAAAATTTTAACCAACAATTGTCAAAATTTTGATCTTTGGCTCTGTGTCCCATTGGAAGTCAAATACAATTATTATACTTTAGTATAATCGTGGCTTTCTTACTTTAATTAAAATTACTAAAATACATTATACCCAATTTTTATTCATTTGTGTTTATTTAAACATATTTTTTTTATTTTTAATTTTAATTTTTTATAGCATGTATTATAATTTTAATTAAATTAATAATAAAGTTTAAAATATTTGATGCCGTTAAAAAAAAAAAAAAAAAAAAATGGTAAACGCTTAAAAGGTTTAAAGCAATAACTAAGAATGTCAATAATTAAAAAAACAGTAAAGCAAACCTGTACTTTCAGGTATTTGTGCTGTTCAACAAGTGAAATGCTTTGTTGTAAAATGGAGAAAATCAAATTGTATTATTAAAGATCTCGTCCGATCTATTCCTCTCATGTCTCATTACTCTTGGGCCAAAGAATCTTGTTCACTACATAAGAAACTTATGAAAATAAATATTAAAAGTACTAAAGATATTAGAGAACATTATTGGAATAATAATAGTCTAAATAATAGAAGTAAAGCCCTCAGAAATACTAACAGCAACTTCCTTAATTCAAATCGCCAAATGCATATCGGTCTCAACGAACTTCACTTAAATTTAGGAATTACTTGGATTATTCGTATTCATTGCGGTTATGAAAAAACTACCAGAATCGCTATTGCCAGTAATAAAGTTACTCCTTACTGCTCTCCTGTCTGTCCATGTTACGGATATGATGAACAATTTTTTCATCATTGAATTTTTGAATGTTCTACATTTTTTTATACTGAACTTCTTCACTTAACTTTCTTGACGATATTTTTACCCTTTTTCATAATAAATACAAAAATTAATTCATTGCTTACTTATTCTCTGAAATGGAAGTAAGAAAAATTATTTATAACTATATTTTTACGTTTCTTCTTGATGGAACTTTAGCTTATGATAAGCTACAAATCAATAAGGCGGAACAAAGACATTTGAATGAACAGCTTTATAGTTTATCAGGTTTCATGTTCTATATGTAGAGAGTCTCGCAGCTTTTCTTACTATAACAATCCCTATCATTAGTAGCTCAATGAAGCTACTTTTTGATAGGTTCAGTTTTTATATACTCATGTTCTATTATTATTTATTATTTATTATTTATTATTTATTATTTATTATTTATTATTTATTATTTATTATTTATTATTTATTATTTATTATTTATTATTTATTATTTATTATTTATTTAGTCGAAAAAAAAATAAAATTATAATTTTAATTAAAATAATATTAAAGGTTTAAAAATATTTGCTGCAGTTAAAAAAAAAAATAATTGATACAATAACATAGTGTAAAGACATGACATTTTTACTTTAATTAAAATACATTATATATTCAAATTTTATTTTTTAATTTCTAATTAAACATAAGTGAATAAAAAATAAGTATCTTAATTATAAACTAAAAAATAAAATTTAAAGTTTATTTTTAAATACAATGTATCATATTAAAGTCTTAAGCACATAAATTAAAAAAAAAACAAGGATATAATCAGCTCCATTTTCATCAATACAAACTAGTAATAACACAAATTATAATATAAATATAAATAGTTGTATTGTAATATATTTTTGGAAATTTAATGAAATCTATATTGTCTGTCTATTCTATAAGTAGTGAAACAATATTGTTATACATATTCTATTAGTAATTATATCACAAGTATGTAGATTCGAGTTTCGAACATAATTTCTTATTTTTATTTTTAGCTATATCAATATATCAATACATACTTTTATTATTATATTTTTTTTATTTATTTAGATTTTATTTATTACTTGATAATTTAATGATTATATCTATCTCTTAAAAATAAGTTGAGTAGGTAAAATTGAAATATTAATAAAATGATAAATACCCTAAATAAAATTTTAATTTTTTAACTATTCCCTAAATTGTAATCGAGTAAATAATCATCGTAATGTAAATAAAAAAATATTTAAACTTCAAATTTTTGTCATATTGAAACTACTCAACACAATTATATAAGTATGGATAAGCTTTAGTTAAAATTATCTGAAGTTATTGAAGTTATGCTTATTATTATTTAAATTCTATATTTATAAGGGTTAGATTAAAAACAAATATAACAAAATAATTATACCATTATTTTAATTATAATGAAAAAATTTAATTTTTTTAGAATTTCTATTATTTTTTATTTCATTTTTTTATTTTATATAATCTTTATTTTATTTTATTTTATTTTATTTTTATTTTTAATTTTAATTTTATAATTAGATAAAAATGTCAAAAATTGAAAAGCTATTAATTAGAGGTATTCGTTCATTTAATCCTGATGTTTATTCAGAAGATAATGTTATATCTTTTTTAACTCCTTTAACTTTAATTGTTGGACCGAATGGAAGTGGAAAAACAGTAATAAACTTATTTTTATAATATATATATATATTTAAAAAAAGTTATGAATAATATATATATATATATATTATTAACATTTATAAATTGAATTATGCGAGTTTCAGATAAATTTAATTAACTTTAACTTTATATATAGTTTTAAACAATTAATTAATTTTGATAAAAATTTCAAATATAAGTTAATAATATGAAATTTATTAATTGTAATTGATATTTTGCTATATTAATCCTACTTTGTGTTTTTTCTTTTTTTTTTTCTTTTTTTTTATATATATCCCTCTTTTTTATTCTCTTCTCTTTCCTCTTCATTTTGTTTTCATCAAAATATATTTAGACTATTATTGAATGTTTAAAATATGCAACTACAGGTGATTTGCCACCAAATAGTAAGGGTGGTGCATTCATCCATGATCCAAAAGTAATGAATTATTAAATAAAAGAATAAAAAAGAGCAAATATATATATATTATATACCAATTATCAAAAACTATTTAAATTACTATTAAAAAACCTTCTGCTAGATATTTTGACATATTAAAATAATTTTTTTTTATCTCTCTCTTTCTTAAAATTTAATAAAAGATTGCTAATGAAACAGAAATTAAAGCACAAATTAAATTGAAATTTTCTAATTTATCAGGAACTCATTTGGTAGCTACACGTTCCATTCAATCCACTCAAAAAAAAAATTCAATTACACAAAAAACTCTAGAAAGTGTATTAATGTATAAAGATTCAGTCACAGGAGAAGTAAATATTTAATTATTTATATTTTCATTTAGAACATGATAATTATTTTGTTATTGGTGCTATATATTTTTAAAATGAAATCTAATTTTAATAAAATACTTTTATTTTCTATATAACTTTAATTAATTATATTTATTAAATAGCAAAAAAGCATTAGTAGTCGTTGTGCAGAATTAGATACTGAAATTCCAATTCAACTTGGAGTTTCAAAAGCTATTTTAGAAAATGTTATTTTTTGCCACCAGGAAGAATCAAATTGGTAACTCTAAACATTAAAAAAGTAAATAGAACTCCAGTTTTAAATGCTAAAAAATTTAATATATTTTTTATTAATTATAGGCCATTATCAGAACCAAGTATATTAAAAAAAAAATTTGATGATATATTTGCATCCACCAAGTAGGATATCTTATATAATATATTATAAATATATGAAATAAAGAAAAATAAAGTATAATTATATCAATACACTATACTTTATTATTAAAATTATATAAACAATTAGATACACGAAAGTTATTGATAATATCAAAAGTATAAGAAAAGAACAATCAATTAATATTAAATTGGAGTCTCAGAAAATTAGTTTTTTAGAAAAAGATAAATTTAAAGCTGAGAGTGTAATATATATATATATATATATATATATATTTATTTATAAACATATTTACTATTAAGGATTTACCATTAAAAATATAGATAAAAAAAAAGTATTATATGATTTTTATTTCACATTTTTATTTATTTATTTATTATTATAATAATTATTATTTATAGTTGCGTACAGCTCAAATTGTAGCGAGAAACAAAGTTAATAATATTAAAGAGAGACTAAGTGATTTGGAACGTAATGAAATTGATGAAGTAAGTGAGGAAATTGATCGTATAGAAGAAACGTTACAAGAAATTGGTCAATTACAATATTTATTAAAACAAAATACTTTAGAAAAAAATATCGCTGATAAAAATATGGAAGAATTATCAGCAAAAATAAAAATTTATACAGGTAATTACCAATTATTGAATATTATTTATTATTTTATAAAAATTTTCTTAATTGCATTAATATTAACTAATTCTATTTTAATTAATTTTTTTATTTTTATTTTTTAATAAATTTCATTTCGTATACAATATTATACATATAAAGAATCAGACGACGAATTAAATGAACTTATTAAAAAATATTCAGAAGAAATTAAGAATTCAAGTCAAAATAATAATACTTATAAATATCAATTGGATACTGCAAATAAAAGGCAAAAATTTTTAGAATCTCAACAAATAAATGAGTTGACTAAGAAAGGACGCTATCAAGCAGAAATAGAGGTAATATTTCAGTATTTTTATTAAAAAGTTTATTTTAAATATAATTTTATTATTCTTATATATTTAATTATATTTCTTTTTTCAGTCATATGAAACTATTAAAAAGAAAAGAAATAATTTAATTAATAATTTGAGAACAAAATATGAATTTCTTGACCAACAGAAACAAATGAATCAAATCTTTAATGCAATGAATTCCGAAAATGCTTTATTAAATCAAGATTTACATAGTTTCGAAGTTAATAGATGAGAAAAGAATTATAATTCAATAATATTATATTATAATTTAAAGATATTAATGTAAAAAATATTAATAAAAATTGTTAGGAATTGTCTAGAAAAAAAGAAAATGATATCAATGAAAAAATTAATGGTTTTAAAAGTAAACTCTTTATTAACAAGGAAAATCAAAAGAATGACAAATCTAAATATGTAAATTTAAATAATATTAATTAATGTCAGTTATAAATTTAATAAATATATATTCTTATATTAAAAATTTATAGTCATCAAATAAATTGAAGTATGACGAATATTATATGAAGTTAAAATCAAATGAAATTTCTAAACAGGAAATTGATGATTTAATAAAAACCATTAAAGAAAAGGTATCTTAATTATATAAAATTATGATAAGAGAAAAAAATACATAAATAATATTTATTCAAATCAATATATATTAAATTATTACTTTTTCTATTAGGAAAATGTTGTGAAAGAAGAACAAATACAATTTGATAATATGGATTATCTTGCACAAATTACAATGAAGGAAAAAGAATCAGAAAAAATTAAAGAATCCTATAGAGCTATTGTAGATGAAATTTCAAAAATTCACGCAAATTCAAAATTACAGGTTCAATATTCTCTAATAAAAGAGAAACTAAAAGAAAAAGAAAGTTCGAAAAATGAAATGTAACCTAAACATAATATATATATTTAATGCATTATTAAATTGTATTTATAACAAAATTTATTAATATTTTATCTTTTTAATTTTTATTTTTAGTATCAAAGAATATAAAAAAAAAATGCAAGAAATATATAATGAAATTTATGAAGAAAATGAAATTAAAAACATTAATTCTAATTATAAAACGTTAATATTTTATGTGAAGTTTATTAAATAGTTATATATATGTATATTAAAATGCATCCTCTATTTATTTGCTTTATTATATAAAACAGAAATTTGAGCAACGAAAAGAAAAATATTAAAGATGATATTGAGAGAACCAAAAATCAATTAGCTTCAACTAAAACAAGACTATCTATTTCAGAATCTTCTTATCAAAAAAGTTTAACTGAATTAGAAAGTAATATATATAAATGTAATGAATATAATATAACATTTTAAACAAAAATAATGAAAATCAAGAAAAAAGAAATATGAATTCAAAATTTTTTTTATTATATTATATAGAAAGTAATGAAAAGATATCACAGATTTGTGGAGAAGAAGATTTAAAAGAAATGTTAAAAGAAACTGAAAAAGTTTTAATGGAAAAACAAGAGTATAATTTTCAATTATTTACATATTAAATTATGTATTACAAATTATATAAAAAATAATTTTTTCTTATATAAATTATATATGCTGATTATCTAATATCATAGTGTGTTAGCAAATATATCCAGTGCTAAAATTATGTATACAAAATTCATTGCTAAATCAAAGAAAAGCCATTGTTGCCCATTATGTATAAAGAAATTTGAAAATTCAGAAGAAAATAAATTTATTGAAAGAGTAACACTAATAAATTATTATTAATTAATATAATATTTTTCCATATTCATATACAATATTTTTTTTTTTATTTATTTATTAAAGCTCATTTTAATATAATAATAATTTATTACTTTATTAATAACATTAATAACATTAGTTAGAAAAAATTATCCAAAAAATTCCGGAAACTATTGAAAAGGCAAAAATTAGAGTAGAAGAAGAATTAAAAAAGAGAGAAAAATTAAGATCACTTGAACCTTTATATTTAAAAATTGAATCCTTAAAAAACAAAGAGTTAAAGAAATTAAAAGAAGATATTGATAAATATAAAAAAGAAGAAGAAGTACTCAATGATAATTTATCTAAAGTAAAATACAAAAATATTTATACAGATAAATTTATTATATCCTTTTAATTATATATATGTTACTCAATATTAATATATTATAAAAAATATATTTAAGTTAAATGAAAAATTAAATCAACTTTCTATCAAAGAAAATCAATTTAAAGAATTTGAAGAAATTTGTCAGAAACGTGAAAAAATATTAAAAGAATATCATACTATTGAAATAGAAATAAATGAATTAAAAAATGATGTAAATAATATTGGCACTCATAAAGATTTAAAAGAACTTCAAAAAGATCAACAATTTTTTCAAAATAAAAGGTAACTTTCAATTGCGAAGTTATAAAAGATTATTTAATATAATTTAATAATTTAATATATTCATATTATTCCTTTTTTTTTTTTTTTTATCCATGATAGTGACGAGTTACAAAAACAAATTAATAACATGCATAATCAATATTCTCAAGCATTAATGCAATTACAAGAATCTAAAAATATGTTATTAAAATTAAATGAAAAATTAACTTATTTAAAGAATAGATTAAATGAATATGAATTTATTAAAATTTCAATGGATAATCTTTTAAAGGATAATGAAAAATTTGAACAGGATATTAAAAAACTGGAAATAGAAGAAAAAGAAATTGAAGATAAAATTGTTATTGCGGAAGAAGAATTAGCATTTATTAAAAAAGCAAATGAACAAGAAAGATTTAAAAAAGAAGCTAAAATAAAAGAAATAAAAGAATCAATTGATCAACTTAATAATATCAATGATGAAATTAAAAAGTATTTTTTTTTTATTTATTTATTTATTTAGTAATTACTTTATCTTTTTTTAGAAGGAAATGAATTTTTTTTTGACTTTTTATATAAATATAAAATTTTCATTTTAATTTAAATCAATGTAAAATAGGTATCAAAACAAAAATATTGAAAATTTACTTCAGGAATCTGAACAAGAATTAGAAAAAATTGACAAAGAACTAAAAGAATGCCATACCAAAATCCTAGAAATTTCAAATGTTTTATCACAACAAAATGAGCATTTATTAAAAATAGAGGTTTTAAAGAGAGAAGTAGAAGATAATATTCAATATCGTTCAATTCAACAAAATCTTCATAATTTAAATAAAAAAAAAGTAGAATTAGAATCCAAGATTTCTCAGTATGATATTGAAACATATAATGATAATTTAATAATGTTAAATGAAAAAAAGAAAGAATTATTAAACGAGGTAATGTTATAAAAAATAATTATATTTTTATATAAAATATATAAAACAAAATAGATAATATATAAATAATTAATAATCCTGAATAATTATTCTTCATTTAAATATTTTTTATGAATAATGTAATAGAAAGCAACAATTACTGGAGAATTGAAACAATTAGAAGATAGAGTTCGTCAGATAGAACGTGAATTAACTACTGAATATAAAAATGTAGATGAAGATTATATAAAAAGCCAATTAAAATTAAAAACAGATGAAATGGCTTATGAGGATTTAGAAAAATATTCGAAAGCATTAGACAAGTTAGAGAAATCTTTTTTTAGTATATTTTATATCATTTTAATAATTCCCTTTATTTATAATATTATATTTTAAATTATTATTAACTAGTGCTATTATGCATTACCATTCAATCAAAATGGAAGAAATTAATCGAACTATACAAGAATTATGGGTTCAAACATATCAAGGAAGTGGTTTGTTTTATTATTATTATTATTATTATTATTATTATTATTATTATTATTATTATTATTATTATTATTATTATTATTATTATTATTATTATTATTATTATTATTATTATTATTATTTTATTTTATTTTATTTTATTTTATTTTATTTTTATTTTTATTTATTTTAATTTTCAAGTTTTACAAATAAATAATTATAAAGTTGTTTGTAAATAAATATTATGAATAATTTAATTATTTTATATAATTAATTTATAATAATAGATATTGATACCATTGAAATTAGAGGTGAAAAAGAGTTGTCAAAAAGTAAAGTTAAATCCTATAACTATAGAGTATGTATCGAAGTAAAAAAAAAAATAAATATGTATATAACTTACTTTATTTTTTCCCCTATTTTATTGCTTAAATTAACATTGGATTATATATATATATAATAATATATATAATATATATTTTCATAATAGGTGGTCATGCTGAAAGATGGAAAAGAAATTAATATGAGAGGAAGATGTAGTTCTGGTCAAAAGGTATTAGCTTCCTTAATTATTCGATTAGCTTTAGCGGAATCCTTCTGTATCAATTGTGGTATTTTAGCTCTGGATGAACCAACCACTAATCTTGACCAAGCAAATATTGAAAGTTTAGCAGAATCTTTGACAATGTATTGTTTGAATAATTAATTTTATTATTAAATTTTGTTATTATTATTTTTGTCTAATCTAAAAATATATTATCTTATTTACAAAAGGTTAATTAAACATCGTCGAAAGCAATCCAATTTCCAATTAGTTGTTATTACTCATGATGAGTCTTTTGTTCAACAAATAGGAAAATCAGAATTTGCGTCATATTACTATCGTATTTCTAAAGATGCTAAGTAATTATTTTATAAATTCAATTATTAATAATTTTATCATTAAATATTAGTTTTATTTTAATTCTAAATTTATATCTATTTTTAAATAGTGGGCATTCAAAAATCGTTAAAAATCCAATATCTTCATTATAAAGCATCTTTTTCTTTTAAAAGTATATGGTTTTTATTATTTTTAATTTGACATTGCTTTTATATTTTTATAATACAAAAGTTTTAATTAACTACTTCATAATATATATATATAAACCATATAATATATGTTGATATTTTTTAATGATCACTACTAAAATTTTATTAATAAATTATATGTATTTATTATTATATTTTAAATTTAACCTTAACTATTATATAAACCTATTTAAAAATATATCAATTATATTGTCTAAATAATTTATTAAATATACCATTTAATATATTTTATTCATTAAAAATTCTTACTTGTTTTTATTAGACAATAATTATCTTTAATATTCTAAATTTCCTTTTATAGGATTAATTAAAAATCAAAATATATTATTTTTATTTTTTGTTTGAAATAATTAATAAGGAATTTCATCCTTTGTTAAAATATTTTTTTTAGTATTTTTTTTTATAAACCTTACATGAAAATTATTAACAATGTATTATTTTATTCTTCCTATAAAAGATAGTAAATTTATTTTTATATTTTTGAATAAAAGAAGCTTTATTTCAAAAGATATATATTTTAATTCAATATCATTAAACGGGAGACAAGTTATGTAAAATTATGTTTTTTATTATTTAAAAAAAATTTTTTAATTTTGTGTCATAAAAATATAAATATATTAAAAATTTTTTCCATGCCTTTTTTTTTTTTGCTTTGTAATAATCCATTAATCCTTGTTCCTATTTTTTTACTAAAATTAATATATAAAAATATGAATAATGCAAGGGTTAATAAACTATATAAAAATGATAATAGATTATTATTAAATATATAATATATATTTAATTAAAAATATACTAATTTGCTACTATCTTACTGAATTGAATATTAATGCCCTTATTAATTAATTGATTACTTTCTTTTCCACTATATTAATAAATAATATTATATTAATTTATCAAACTAATTAAAACCTTTATTTTAATTTTGGTCTTTCAATACTTTTTCTTCATTTTCTGCCTTTTTTTTTTTATTTTTTTTGAAGCTTTTTCTATTTATTTTAATTATCATTAAAGTTTAATCTTCATAATATTTAGTGAGTATTTATTGGCTCAATTAGCAATTTTTCAAGTAAATGAAAATAAAATAAACTCTTATTGACATTTTTAAACTAAATTTTTAAATGGATTTTATTTGATATATATTGTTGTACAATGTTCGATTAAATTGGTAATATATATTTAGATATTATATCAAAAGATTATTGTTAAATATATTATTTGACACAACTTCAAAAATTGTGCTTCACAATTTACTATATTTTTATAAATATTGTTAATAATTGTTAATTAATTATTATTTAACTTTGTTAATATATAATATAAATATATTAATTAATTATATTAATTAATTACACTATATTTTAGTACATTTATATAAGTACATTGTCTATTACGTAAACATTATATTGTTATAAGCCACACATAAATAGCATATATTTAATTTCTAATATATTGATTTTAATATGAACTTTATTTCTAACAATTACTTTGCGTAACACAGAATTATTTAATTTATACATTTTTAATGTAATATTCATAAATTAAACAAAAAGTTAAATTAATATACTTATTATATTTATATTATATACTTATAATATAAATATATGAAAAATATTTCCATTTTTATTTGTTCATAGTATTTAATTTTAAATCTATTAGTGTTTATAAAATTATAGTTAAAAAAAGTGGATTAAAACCAATATATAAATATTGTAATATATTATTAATATATTACAATATTTATTAGTAAATAATAGTATAATAATAAAAATATTTATCATATATTATTCGTTTTATGTATATAAAATTATTCTATTAAATATTAAATATATCAATAATTTTAAAATCTGGAAGTATAATGTTAGTAGAAAAAAAATTACTAATGAAGAAATTTTATATCTTTTAGATCTTAAGAATAAAAAAGGAAATTGATTAATTGATTTTATGTGATAGATAGTTCTTAGTGAAAAAAGCAAAAAAATTGATAGATACCATTAAATATATAAATATTAAAAAATAGTAATTTCTTATATTAATCGATAAAAGATAAAGAAGAATAATATGTTTATTTAATAAATATCAACAATCAGTATTACTATCTAACACGATTAAATTATAATTTAATAAAATAATCTTACAATTAAAAATAATATTTAATTAATAATAATATTATCAATAATTTTAATTTTCATTAATAATTTTTAAAAATAAGTTTTGATTATTATCAACTAATTAGACTATTGTTTTAATTATAACCTTCAAAAGTTATTATTTTTTATAATTAATTGTTTCTAACGTAAATACTTTTCGAATTCATTCACGTTTTTTTTTTTTTTTCATAAATATATATCATTTAATTATCATTTGAAATTTATATAAATCACTCATTATTAGTATAAAAATATATTGTCTTATTAATAATGCAAAGATATGTATATTTAAAATAATACTAGTAGTAACAAAAGATCAAATATTTTTAAATTTTTAAAAGTGTGAATCTATGAAATTAGAAATATATTAAAATATATATAAAGTGTAAATTAAATATTAAAAATGATAACTTTTTATGAAAGTAATCCACAAAATCAAATGAAATATCATCAACGTAAACCAGATGAATTATCATTCCTATCTGATGATGAAGATGAAATCGTTAATTATGATAAAAATAAAAGAATGTCACAAATAACAGCAACAGATTCTGCATATTTTAGCGAATCATCAAACCAAGCTACAACCATTATAAGTCCAAAAGATACAGCTATACCATCCCTTCATCACAATGTCATAATATGGCAAAAACAACAACAACAATATCAAAAACAAAATGATTCTGTATCATCACCTTCATCCACTCCAACTCCATCTTTTGATAATGGTAATGATATGATATCGATTTCACAATTAGAAACCATTCCACATATCGATAATTGGGACATCCATTCTTCTGATGACAATTCTGTAAATAAATCTAAATACACACATTCATATCATAAAGGTGCGCAAGAACTTTCTTATAATTCTCCGGAACAAAGAACTCAACGTATTCAATTGCGAATGAGTCAATGGAAAGAAAAATTAGAATTAATGTCAGCCTCTTCTGCTGTAAGTTCTTCTTCAAGTGTAGTAGGTTATTCTCCAAATTCAAGCCCAAATCCAGCTTATAAAAGAGGACGTGGTAGTAGACATGCATCATTTAGTAGTACTTTTGACATAGATAATAATATTGATGTTTCTTACGCAAGATCTTTATATTCAATTAATTCTCTCCCAAACAGTATTTTTGATGAAAAATATGATAGTTTTATAGATGATGATCATGATAGTATTTTTTCTATGAGGTCTTCAAACTTTCATCCAAATACTAATTCTTATATACCCCCAAGAAGTAAAAGTTCATTAGAAGTAAGACATCCAAATAGAAGTTCAAGATTATATAATTCTGGCTCAATTTCCCCTTTAAAAGAAAGTCGAACCCATATTATGCAAGCTGAACTTGAAAATAGTCAACGAATTTATAAGCAAAAATTACAACAAATTAATCAAATAAAACAGGATTTAGAGCAATATCAATATAAATTAGAAAAAGTAAGAGAAAATGAAATTGAACAAGCAAAAAAGCAAGCTATCGAGGAATTAGAACTTACTGTAATTAAGAATCTAAAATTGGAAATTGAATCTCTTCAAAATAAACTTTCTGAGACTACCCGTGAACTTGAACATTCAAAAGCTTACTCAGATATGCTAAGAAATGAATTAATCACCTTAAAAATGAATGAACAAAGCTTCACTTTCGATAGAAATGATGATGAAGACAGCGAAGAAGAAAAAACAAAAGTTGAATCGCCATTAATAATAATGAATGAAATAAAAAGTAAAGATATATCAACGTCAGATTCAATTAATGAACAACAGATGCCTAAAAATTCATCTGATGAATTACAAAGATTAGCTATGTTAGAAAAAGAGTTGAAAAAAAAAAATGAGGAAATTATAGAATTAAAGAAAAAATTAGATAAATCAACTAAATTAAATGATCTTTCTAAGCGTGAAATCGATTTATTAAATAGGAAAGTTGAAAATCACAGGCAAGCAAGAGAAGAAATAGAAAATAGACATACAAAACTCGTAGATGTAGCTTCTGCAAATGAAATCGAATTAAATAAACTTCGCTATAAGTTGAATGTTTTAACTCAACGGCAAGATAAAGCATTAAAAAAAATACATAGGCGTTATTCTAGTATTCTAGAAGTTGATGAAGAAGAAATAGCCGATGTTAAAAGTAATTTAGAAATTTCAACTGTATCAATAAATGGAAATGATAAAAAATCTAATTTTGAAATGTCACAAAAAGAAGTTGATAAAGAAGAATTAAGCAACACAAAATTATTAAAAAATGATGTAAAGGAAAGAACAATGTTAAGTGAGGTTAATCCTAGTACTGAAGTTTCTACCACTTTGGAGCAAATTTCATTATTAGATGATACTCTTAATGATATTCTCGATTTAAGTGAATTAGATTCATTAAGTGAATCGAGTAATGTTAACAGTGAAAACCTGGATGATATTTTAAATGAATTAAATTTATCAGATTTAGATTTAGATGAAGATGAAGATGAAGATTTCAATTTAGATGATATATCTTTTGATGACGAAACTGTCTTAATATAATTAATTTATATATTTATATTTTAATATATTAAATATTTGGAACGCCTTTTAATCAATATAATCAATTTAGAAAATATAATATTTATAGTAAAAAGAAATAAAAAAAAAATTGATAAAAAAAGTAAAACCCTTAAAATCAACTACAACAATAAAATAGTACTTATTATCATAAATTATTTTAATATATAAAAATAATAGATGGATAGTAAAAATAGAAAATAAGGGTTTTAAGTATTATTTTTTTCAATCATTCTTATTATTATTTAATTTACCTATTTAAAGCATTTTCTTCAGAAATTAGCGGCAAAAAAAATATATATATATATGAATTAAGAAATTATAAGAATAAGTAATAAGTAGTAATAATATTATAATTGATTAATAGAACAAACTAATAAATCAATTAATAGAAATCAACAAGCATTATTTTAAAAATTATAAAAAGAAAATTAATACACAATAAAAACTAAAGAACTAAAGGGAAAACTTCAAAATAATAAAGTTCCTATCAAAAAAAAAAAAAAATTATAAAAACTTCAAAAAATGTTTTTATTTCAAAAAATAATATATTTTAAAAGTAATAATTCCAACAAATTAAATATAATAATAATAATAGTAAATAAGAATAGATAAAATAAAAGTTAGAAATATAAGCATAAAAAATAAAAAAATACTTTTAATTTTTAGTTAATATCAATTTAATTTTGGAAATAATTTCAATATAAATAGCAGTTTTTTAACAATAATATACTTATGTTTCAACAACTGCAACAATTCATTAATAGAATTGATAGTAGTATTATAATATTATCAACATTATATAATTTTTTAATAAATAATTAGTAAATAATATAATAATAATAATAAAATATTTATTAATGCATTTATTTACAATTATAATTTTACGTCTTTTTAATAAAATTTTACTAAAAATATAAAATATTTAGTAGAGTTTTTCAACCCTCATAAAGAAGTATTTTCTCTATGGATAGAATATATTGTATTAATATTTTTATGATAATAAATTATAATAATTTATTTTAAGAAATTCAACCAAAAAAAAAAATAGATAAGTAATATAGAATATTAACATTATCAACATTATCGATAAGTTTTTTATTGTTTTTGTTATTGTTATGTTTATATATACCATTTTGCTTTATCTATTTTTGTTAAATAGGAACATTTTAAAATTAAATAAAAAAAATTAAATTTTATTCTGTTTCTTATTCCATCTTATTATTATTTAATTTACGAAGAAAAAGAAAAAAAAAAATTATAAATAACAAATAACAAATATAATGTTTTGTTAAAAAGTATAAAATGGAAAAAAAAAAAAAAAAAAGGGAAAAATAGATATTGTTATTAAACAAATAAATAATAAATGAGGAAAATAATTTGATATTATTTTTTTTCTTTTTTTCTGTACTAACAATTATTAAAAAATCAAATATATAATCCTTTATTATTAAAACAACAAAAATTATAATGTGAAAAAAAAAGAAAGAAAGTTTACTTACAATAATAAGAATCTAGCCATAGAATTTTTATATTTATAGATTCATATTTTTTTTTTGTTGTATGTTTTTTTTTTTTGTTTTAAAAAATAAATGATTTTATAAAGTCATTTATAAATTATTAGAAAGAAAAAGCATTAATAATAAATTCTATGGAAATATAGTAAATGTTAGATTAAATATCACCAAATAATATTATTATTTTTTAATGATACTATTATATTATTCTTTTAATAGTATTATTTAAAAAAAAAAAAAAAAAAAAAAAAAAAAAAAAAAAATATTATTATTATTAAAAATAAATATATACATAACAACAATAATTATAAATAAAATATAAATAATTAATAAAATAAAATAGTAAAATATAACCAACAATAATTGTTTTAATATTAATGTTTTATATTCTAAATTATATATTTATCTTCTTTTTTATTTATATTATTTATAGAAACTAATAGATTTTTTTATACATTTATATATAGATCTATATAATCATAAATTTAAATTCAGTTTTTAAAAATCACATAAATACTAAATACTAAATATAAAATATAAAATGAAAGAATGATATTTTATAATTAAAATTTAAAAATAATAGAAAATAAAAATTCTATTAAAACATAACTATATTAAATAAAAATAAAATATGGTTGATAATTCTTAAATTATTTTAAAACAGATGTCTTTAAAATCATACTATCATAATTAATAGAATCATTATTTACTTCTTTTACTGATTCATTTTTGGATACTGTAAAAGATACTGATTTTTTCATTCTGGTATTATCTATATCAGAATTACTATTCACCATGATGCCACTAAGACGATTACCAATAGCAAGAATTGAACTTCTATTACCTTCAGTATTCTTATTCATTTTTTTCTTATTAGTAGGTTTTCCATTTTCTTCTTTTAATAATGGAGTAGAATGATTATTAATTTTACTTTCGGGTTCTAATGGTGGTACTTTACCTTTCAATTATATTAAATAAAATGAAAAAAAAAATATTAAGATTAAAATAAATAAGATAATCCTTCCATATTAAATTAAAATTTATATATATTATATTTATAATTTTTATATATGAAAATATAATCATATTATTATCTTACTTATTATATTTGGTTGCGATATTTGATAGTTAACATAAACTGGGGAATTATTAATGAAATTATTTAACGCTTTTACTTCTTCTTCATCTTCCTCTTTTATTAAATGTTGACCTGAATTATCCTTAATAATATTATATGAACTATTTTTTTCTCTAGTCACACTTACATCCCTTACTAACTCAAATACTTCAGAACCAACAATTTTTTGAGAACCTTGTTTACTAAAAGCTATTTGAGAATTACTAATGACTGATATAGAACTTTGCTTTGAATTCATTCTTGTCATCCTACTTCTAGATTCATTTTCATTTTTATTATTCATTAAAATAGAATTGGACTTACTATTTAATATTCGACTTCGGGAATCTTCACTTTTACTCATAATCATAGAATTAGATTTACTACCGACAAGTCTACTTTGTTTAATTTGTTGAGAACTATGTGAGCCAGATTGATTTTGTCCTTGCAATCCTGGTTTAATTAATGAATGAGAAGAAATATATTTCAAAGAAGATGTTTGAGACTTGGAATTTGGTATAGTTCTAGAGTTTGGATTTGTATATACTAATTGTTGATTATTTGATTGAAATAGGGATTGTTGTTGATTTTGAGAAATAATTGAATTTGAGGTATGCATACTAATTCGATCTGTTTTTGATGTTTGATATGATTGATTTTGAAGACGAGAATCTACATCTATAGAACTATCACCTTCTAAATCAACCATTACTCCAATTGAGTTACTATGTTCAGCATCCATTTTATCTTCTATCATTTCATTGCCTTCTGTAGTTTCTAAACCATCAATATTAAAAGAGTAATTAGATGAAAAGATTGCCATAATTTGCTGTCGTTTCAATTCTTCGTTATAAGCTTTAGTTCGTTCATTATTTAAGCATTGGGCTTGACGTGCTTTCTCAGTTATTTCAGCCATATTTTGCATCATTGATTCAATTGCAGCAGCTAATAAAATTATTAAAAATAAAAAAAAAAGTATTCACTATATTAATACTTATTTTATATCGATAACTTTTCAAAAATAAAGAAAAAAAATTTAAATATAATTAAAATTTAATCAATTATAGATAATACATACTATGTTTATTAATTATTCCACTCTTCTTCAATATTGATTCAATATAATGAA
This sequence comes from Piromyces finnis, assembly GCA_002104945.1. Classification (NCBI taxonomy): domain Eukaryota; kingdom Fungi; phylum Neocallimastigomycota; class Neocallimastigomycetes; order Neocallimastigales; family Neocallimastigaceae; genus Piromyces; species Piromyces finnis. The sequence goes on along the minus strand of MCFH01000007.1, from coordinate 1,042,747 downwards.
TACTTTTTGCTTTTTTAATAAATGGCATTTCTAATAATTCTATAACATCTGGTCTAATTAAATATATATATTTAAAAATAATCAAAATTGTATAGATATCACATTTTAATTTCTGTAAACAAATTTATTATGTATAATTTTTATTTTATATTGTATACCTTTCTTTTGGGTCTTTTCTTATACAAGCACTAACAAAACTCCAAAAATTTTTAGATAATCTCTTTTCGGATTTTATCATCGGAATGGCATACATGATTTTACTTAATAAAATCTTGAAAGAAAAAAATTAATATTTCTAGATTTCAAATTGTTTTTATGATATAAAAAAATGCTTTAAATACCTTTGCTGATGGCCACTCATCAAAAGGTGTTTTATTATATACTAACTCTAATGCAGTAATACCAATACTATATATATCTGATTTATGATTATGACTTGTATTTTGTGCTATGATTTCGGGAGCAACCCATTCATGATTATCGCCAATAGGTGTAAATATTGATTTTTTTAATTTTCCACCAACAACTAATGATGATAATTGGTGATATCCTGTTAACTTTACATCACCATTAAAATCTAAAAGTATATTGGATGCTCTTATATCACTAATTAATATTTTATATACATATGAAATATGAATTGATGTAATTAAATAATAATGATAAAATAATTTCAAAATAGATTTTATTATATAAAAATAATAATTATTTATTTAAATATATATTATTAATATATATTATTATACTATTTTATTATTTACTTATGAACTAAGTTATTGCTATGAAGATAATATACAGCTTTTAATACTTCTTTTAAAATGGATGAAGCCATCATTTCTGAAAAACCATCTGGAAAGTAATCTTTTAATATAGTAGAACAAGCTCCTATAAAAAAATGTAAAATATATAATTTATTTCAATATATTAGAAATAAATTGGTTCAATTTTTTATAAATATTAATACATTAATATAGTTTTTCAAAAATAATTTTATTTACCAGCTTTCATAGGATATGTTACTGTCCATAATCGATCATTTTCGATAAAATCAGTATAATATGGTAAAATATTGGGATGCTTTAATAAATGAGTATTTACTATAGTATTCTATTTAAGTTAATAATTAAAAAAATATATGATTTTAATATTTTAATATTATACATAAGCAAAAAAAAAAAAAAATAAAGATTTTCATATATAATTCTCTTAAAATCCTCTAAACTTTTATTAATTTAATAAAACCTATTTTTATTTATAATATCTATAATTTCTACTGAATACTGAATATAAGAAATGAATAATTATTAACATACTTCTAGTTCTTGTATTAATGCAAAATCTACCGAAATAGTTAAATCAGTATATTTTAGAGCAACAAATTCATTTGTTGGTATATATAAAGCTAAATATAAATAAGATATATCATCTACTCCACCAATTGGACTAATTAATTCATATTGGGCTATATCTGTCGAATATTTTGTTGTGGTAATAAAAACATTTTTTTTCTTTTATTTTTATTTTTTCGATGAAAATATAATAAATATATTGGTTTTATATTTCAAATAAATATAATTATAATACAATATAATAAAATAAAATATTATTTGAATTAATAGAAATTTTCACTAATATGAAAATATTTATAAGAATTTTCAAATTATGTATAAATGAAAAAGGCTTGAAATAATTACAGCAAAAAGGTCATTTTCTTCATTATTTTGTGTATTCAGCGTTCCAATTTTTGATGTCTCCATAATTTGTTTTATAAATAAAACTTTATATGCTATTGTGATTTTTGTTACTTTCTTTCGATAATTATTAAATAGATATTATTGTTTCTTCTATATTTTTTTATAACTAAATAAATAATTACTTCTACAGTTTCTTTTTTATTATTTATTATTTATTTGTATATATATTTTTTATTTTAATAAAGATTATATTATTATAATTCTATTCTATATTTGTAAAATGTTTTTTTTTTCTTTTTCTTTTATGAAAAAATAATAATAATAATAATTATTATTTAAAATATTTATTTTCCTCTAGTATACATATATCACTTTTTTTCAAAGAAATTTTCTAAAGTAGATGCAAAATAATATTAAATAAAAATTGCTTAAAATTCTGATGATGTCGTTTCGTTTTTCAGGTTTTTGGATATTGTAATTATATATATATAAAGTTTAATATTTTATTTAATGCTTATCTAAAATAAAGATGTAGTTTCTTATATTTTATTTGAAAAATACTGATAGTATTTGCTTTTAATTCATATTTTTATTTATTAAAAAAAATTATAGTAATAAAATAAAAATAAAAAAAATAAAAAAAGACAAAAAAATATTTGATTGTTAAAAATTACATTAATTGATTTAAGACTTATAAAAATAAAAATATGTCACAATAAAATAAAAATAGGTTTTTCACAATATAATACTTAAAAAATTATAAACCAAAATTTAAATGTTAAGTGTATTATAACAATAATATTCAAAATATATATTAACTATTAATTATGAAATAATATATACAGCAATAATTAATGTAGTGTATATTATTACTATATAATGATACAGTAATAATTATACAAATAATAATAATTATTATTATTATTATTATTATTATATTATTATAATTTGTTAGTAGATTTTTGAATTGTAATTAAATAATATTAATAAATCTTATTTTTATCATTTAGTATAAAATAAACTTAAATTTCTTGTTATTTCAATTATACTCATAAAAATAACATATTTGAATTAATTTATTTGATGAACCTCTTAAATTTCATGAATTTAAAATATAATTCACAAAGTAGCACATTTATAAATTTCATTTAATTAAAAAAAGAATATTATTTAACTTTCTTTTTAAAAATACTCAATCAAAATTTTTATTCCATTATAAAAATATTATTATTAATAATGAAAATGAAATATAAATTTAGTTTAATACTTATAAACTTTATATTATAAGGTTTATAAGAAATAAAAAATTGTTACTTCAATTTTATTTTATTATGAAAATAATCCATAATACTTATAAACTTTATATTATAAGGTTTATAAGAAATAAAAAATTGTTACTTCAATTTTATTTTATTATGAAAATAATCAACACTTTTCTATATTTTATCTCATTATATATATATGTTATCTATTAATTATAAAGATGGTTATGAGCATAAGCATTCAAACTAATTTTTCAACAAAAAATATTTTATTTTTAAACCTTAAAACAAAACCTTTCATTTATTTCTTGTTAATATAATAAACCTTATTTATTATATTTTTCTCATATTTTTTTAAAGTAATTTTTTTATGTTCTATATTTTAAAATCACTATTTAACTTAATAAATAAAATGGCTATTTTTCTTTAATGATTCCTGACAATAAATGAAAAACTAAAATAAAAAAAAAAAAAAAAATATTTAACATTTTGATAAATTTTAACAGAATAAATAAACATAATAAAAGTTATAAATAAAAAACTATATATTTTTGTGTAACCCTCTATTCATCCACACCACAATATGTAAAAAAATTTTAATTTCTTTTTTTAACTTATTATATTGATTTTATTATTAATAATTTTTTTTTTTTTAGATTTCCATATATCCTCATCTAACCCCCTGAATTATATATGGTAGGTATATGATTGTACATTATTGTACATTGCCATATCATATATGGATATTGCTTTTAACTAACGATATTCTTTAATACAAGACTGAACTACCTACACCAATGATCTCCTTGAGCCTTTATTAACGAAGGATGCTTAATGATGAGAACAACCCTCAAAGATAATTATTCATTGTTATATAATTTATATATCGACATATTTAATATATACTCTTTCCTATTATCTTTTTTTTTTTTTTTTTTTTTACAAAATATTTATTGATAATTATTTATTTATTTATTTATTTATTTATTTATTTATTTATTTATTTATTTATTTATTTATTTATTTATTTATTTATTTATTTATTTATTTATTTATTTATTTATTTTTACTATTTTATTTTATCTCCTTTTTAATTAAAATACTTAAAATATTATATATATTATTAAAAGGCTCTATATATAAATATTATATGAAATTAATAAAAAAAGATTGATGAAATAAATAAATAAAAAAAAAAGAGATTGGCAAAAAAACATATTATAAATACTATTATTATTATTATTATTATGAATAATTATAGATAAGTGTAAAATTGTAGTTGCATTTTTTATTTATATATATAAATCACGAACTATGAATTATTAAAATTTGATTTTACTGATTTAGAATCCCATACACTCGTTTGATTAAAAACATCATCGTTGTTAGGATTAAATATTTGATTAGTAATATCAAAATTTAAACTTATGTTATTAGCATCAGATTCTGAACCATTTCCCCAAATATTAGTATTATTCATTAAATTAAAACTATCGTTTTGGTTTTGATGAGCTCCAGATCGTAAATTGGTAATATTACTATTATTGCTTGTGAAACGTTGATGGTGATTAGTATTAATATTAGTGTTGGTACTAAAATTAGAATCAGTAATCGGTAATGGTTCATCATATTGTTCATTGATATAAATACTATGGTTTTTATTTTGACTTGAAGGATTAACAAAATTTGATGGTTTTCGACTTAAACGATAACGAATAAAATTGTTTTCAAAATTCTCATGACTTTGAGAAGATTCCAACGATGAAAAAGAACTTCCTAATATATTACCAGAAGAATCCCATTGTATGGAAGTACCATCATGAATAGCATGATTAGTACCATCTCTAGGATAAATAATACCTTTACTTACTTTCCAATTCACGCCATGAGGTAAACCAGGTTCATAAACAGAAAGAGCATCTAAGCAATCACTGATTTTATTAAAGTAACGATTACTTTCAATTTTATCATAAAGTCCAGAGTTTTTAAATTGTTTCTTACAACACTCATTCAATTTAATAATGGATACACCAATATTTCTTTCATGATAATCTTGAATTATCTCTGAAAGAATTTGTGTTGCACTATATATATATATATATATATATATATATAAGTTAATTTAAATTTATACTATATTATATAGTAAATAGTGTAAATATTACTATTATTAAATAAAAATATATAATAATAATTTACCAGGCATCAATAGAACCAACATTCTTGAAATCAAGAATAATTTCTTGGATTGGATGATTTTCATAATCTGGATCAAGCATATGTGGATCTTCTCCAGGATGAATACCAATTTGACGATAAACTTCAATACGTCTAAACCTTTCCTTTAATTGACCAGTATTACCAAAAAATAAATTATCACCAAAACTAATAATTAAAACACCTTCAATTTGTTCTACTTTATATTTATCACCATCATCTATTGATTCAGAATTATTTCTGAGTGACTTGTCCTTTTTAACACTTTTAAATTTAAATTTTTCTAAACCAGTTTTTTCATCAATTACTTTATATTTACCAAGGACTTTTAATCTTGGTGTTGTTGTTTTTCTTACTACTAATAAAAGAGAAAGAGAAACACTGATAAGGATACCATCCGAAATTGAAAAAAAGATAGTAGTAAAGTAAATGAGAAGCATTAATAAAATATCACTAACAGATCTAACCTTAAAGAAATAAATGATATCTTTCACTTCAATTAACCCTAAAGCAGCAACAGAAATTATGGAAGCCATCACAGGTACAGGTAAGTACTCAAAATATTTCAATAAATACTTAATAGTACAATAGATGACACCAGAAGCAACAATTCCACTAACCTGTGATTTACCACCGGAGGTATCATTAATTCTCGAACGTGAAAGAGAAGCATATGTTGGCATAGCACCAAAAAATGATCCAACTATATTTAAAGAACCAAAAGCAACTAATTCACGATTAGGAGACACAGAATATTTGTATTTTGAAGAATATTTTTTGGTTATAATTAACGCTTCCACAAAACCAATGACAGCAATTAATATGGATGGTACAAAAAGACCATTAATTCTTTTTATACTAAATACTGGATGTTTAATAGAGACATCGGTATTAACTTTTCCTAAAATGCTAATACCTTTTCCATTCCAATCATAATAAGCTGACAAGTATATAGTTGTTAGAACAATTACTAAAATGTGAGGGAAGCGTTGTATGGCTGTACTTTTTCTAAATAAACCTTTTAAAATATCAAATATAAGTAAAAAGAGAATACACACTACTGATATAATAATTGTCCGTTTGTCACACTCTCCCAAATAATGCTTCATTATATAAATAAATTTTTCAATAGGAGAAGTAGTTTCATATGAAGAAGAAATACCTAAAAGAAGTGGTGTTTGTTCAAAAAAAATAACAGTAGCAACTGCAGATGTAAATCCAGTAAGAAGTGCTCTTGACAATACTGAATCTAAAAATCCAAGTCGAAAAAGACCAAAAATTAAAGTTAAAATGCCAACAATTGCTGTAATCAAAAATGCTAACTCAGCACGATGTTCATTCATATCATCTGAATTTGCAAATTCTGCAGAATTTCTTCTAATGTATTCCGATATAGTTGATCCTGTCATAATAGAAATAACTGCTTCTGGTCCAATTGATATTTGACTTTTATTATAATAAATAATAAATATTAATAAAAAAAAATAGTAATAAAATATAATAATGTATAAATATATATATATATAATAAGTTTATAAATGGAATATATAATTCCAATCCAATATAAATAAAATACAATACCGTGAGGTACCAAGTAAAGCATATATTAAAACTGGAACAATACAAGAATAAAGACCATATATTGGATTAATTTTCACTAAATTTGATGCATAAGATAAACCCTGTGGAATTAAAACAGAACCTATAGTTAAACCGGATAAAATATCAAATTGTAAATCTCTAAATGAATATTTAGGTAACCAACTTAATACAGGAACATAATACTTTATTATATTCCATCTCTTTTTACGTTCATATCTATCTTTAATTTTAAAAATAATTATAAGAAGTTTTAATAAATAAATATAATAATTATTCAGTTAAAATACTGTTATTAATATAATTCAAAAAAAAAATAAAAATAAAGATTTTAGATATTCAATTTTATCTTAAAATATTATTTCACAAAAAGATTAATGATTTTTAATTCATACAATATGATGGTCTTCTCTCATTAATTAAAGGAGTTGTTTCTGTGATAGGTGCATTTAATGCTCCTTCCACTTCATTATTGGAATTAATTGGACTTTCCATTTTTATTTTATATTTTTATTTTATGACTTAGTTTATTGTTTATTCATTCATATATTTATTTATTTATTTATTTATTTATTTATTTATTTATTTATTATTTATGTTATTTGTTTTCCTTTTTTTTATTATTATTATTATTATTATTATTAAACTAAATAGTATTTATATTTTTTTTTACTGTTAAAATTTTGTAATATATAATTTAACATTATTATGTATAATTATTTGATTTTTTTTAAATATTATTTATAATTATTATTATTAATATATAAGAAGTATAGCGTATATGGTATATAATATAATTAATTGTTTATTAATAAATAATGCATTACATTACTAATTAAAATTAATAAAAAGTTTAAAATTAATCAGAATTACTATTTACATATACAAATATTGCTTTATGTTGACTTCATTAATAATTCTTATTATTATTCTGTGAGTAACTCTTCAATATTTTTTCTTTTTATTTTCTTTTTTACCCAAGAAAAAAGTTAAAAAAGTAAAATTTATTTTAGAAAAAAAAAAAAAAAGAAGAAGAAGAAGAAGAAATAAAAATAAACTATTTTTAAATATTATTTTTTATTTAAAGAAATTTTAATATACCATTTAATATTTAATTTTCAAAGTGGAAAAAAAAACAATTTTTTATCTATAAAAAATTATTATCAAAAATTTTAATATAAAATTTAATTATTCCTTTTTATTTTATTATCTATCATTTTAAAAAAAAATGTTTTATTAATTTAAATTTAAAAAATATCTTCTTAATTTATTAATTATAATTTTTTTTTTAAATAATTATTTTGATTTCTAATTTAGATAATCCTTACATTCATATTTAAGTCTTTTTTTTATTATAATAACATATTATTATTTTAAACACTAGAATTTAATATAATATAATATAATATATATAAATATATTTTTATTAAATATCAACTTTTATAATAATAATTAGTGTCATAATATAATACACTATTATTTTTATAAACAATAATGTACATGAGCAAGATCATTATTTTCTTTATATAAAACCATACATAAATATTCTAATAATTAATCTTTAAATAACCTAACCATCTCAATATAATAAAAAGTACTTCGCCATTATTTATTTATTAAAAATCAAATTTTAAAAAAAAATGTAATACGTAGAAAAACGTATTTAACTTATATGTATGTATTAAAAAATGAAAATTTTAATATGAAAAATAATAGATATAATATATATATAATGGTTATTGGCCAATCAAATTACCAGACCAATCAATTAGCTATTTCTCAATAACAAGAAAACACACATGTGTTATACTTTTTTTTCTCTCTTTTTGTTGTATTTCTCGATAATATAATACTGTAGACATGTCTAAAAGAGGTTAGAAAATGGATGAATGAATTGATGTTTTTATATTTTTTAATGAATATGAATTTAATTTTTAAATATAAAATGAAATGTATTAATGATATTTATATATCAAATAAAAATATAAAAAATTTATTTGATTATATAATGTTTATATAAGAGTTTTATGTTAATGAGTTATTTTATCGCATAATTTTGTTTGTAATAAAATAAGCATTTTAATAATTATATAAATGATTAGTATATAAAGTGCAAATATTTTGTATCATTAAGCGAAAGCAAAACTTAAAGTATAATTACTTCATAGATAAACTAATTAATAAATTATAAATAATAATAAATATAATTTATTAAATATAATTATATAGGAAGAGCCGCAGCTTCTGGAAACAAGTACCGTATGACTCTTGGTCTTCCAACCGGTGCCGTTTTAAACTGTGCCGATAACTCTGGTGCTAAGAACTTATACATTGTTGCCGTTAACGGTATCCACGCTCGTCTTAACAGACTCCCAGCCGCTGGTGTTGGTGATATGGTTGTTGCTACAGTTAAGAAGGGTAAGCCAGAATTAAGAAAGAAGGTTATGCCAGCCGTCGTTGTCCGTCAAAGAAAGGCCTGGAGAAGAAGAGATGGTGTCTACATCTACTTCGAAGATAACGCTGGTGTTATTGTTAACCCAAAGGGTGAAATGAAGGGTTCTGCCATTACTGGTCCAGTCGGTAAGGAATGTACCGATTTATGGCCAAAGATTGCTTCTAACTCTGGTAATTATTTGATACTATTTTAATTAATTTAAATTATAAAATTAAAATTTCTAATTATTTAATTATTTATATATTAATAGGTACCGTCGTTTAAGTTATGTGATCAGATATATTGTATTTATCAGAATATATAAATCTAATAAAAAACACATAAAATAATTGTTATTTATCTTTCGTTGATTTATTAAAGTGTTCAATAATTCTTAACATCAAGAAGTTAAATTAAGTACAATAAATTGGTATTAAATAAAAATACGGGTTATATTTTATTAAATTTTGGAAATAATGAATAAATATAGGTAACTTGGAAAGTATAATATAGATGTATATAAGTTTTTAAAAATTAAGGATGTTAAAAAGTAAATAGAGAAGTTGTTGGTAATATATGTGTGTAGTATTTAGAAAATATGGAATAATAAAAAATAAAATAGAATTTGAGAAATTGTAATAAAAAAGAATTTATTGAGAAAAATATGTTTTAGAAATTAGAATGGGAAGTTACAATAAAAAGAATTTATTAAGAAAATATGTTTTAGAATTTAGAATTAGATGTGATAATTATTTAAAATAGTAGTTTTAAAAAGGACGGAAATATTTAAAGATTTATATATTTTAAAGGTTATTAAATGATACTTATAGTATTTATTATAAAATATATTATCATTACTTTTATTTTTATTAATATTTTTTAAAATAATGCTATTATTAGTGAAATAGATTTTAAATATATTATAGTAGTAATAGAAATAATAATATTAGTAATGATAGCAATAGTGATGATAATAATTCTAATTTAGATAGTAATTTAGTTGATGATAGTAATAGTTCTAATAATCCGGTGAATATTAATGTGTATGATTATTCTAGTGTGTGCAGTAAAATATTTAAATTCCTTCTCGGGGGAAGAAGTTTTAACAATATTAATTACAATTCAAGGGAATGGAAAGAACTTTGTAAGCGTCAGATTCAATCTGGTACTAACGAAGGAACACCATTCTTGACGGTAACCGCGGAACTTCTAACCAAAATCATGCCTTTTGCTATTGGCCAGCAATGGTCAATGTTCAAAAGGTTTGAAGCAACATCCAAGAGCGTCAATACTGAAGAAACAGTAAGACAGGCCAGGAGGGCCAGCGTAACCAATGGAGATCATAATTTTGTTCCATGACAAAATTTTGATTTTTGGCTCGGTGTCTCATTGGAAGTCAAATACAATTATTATACTTTAGTATGATAGTGGCTTTCTTACTTTAATTAAAATTACTAGAATACATTATACCCAATTTTTATTCATTTGTGTTTATTTAAACATATTTTTTTTTTTTTTATATTTAATTTTTAATTACATGTATTATAATTTTAATTAAATTAATAATAAAGTTTAAAATATTTGATGCCGTTAAAAAAAAAAAAAAAAAAATTTAAATATATTATAGAGAAGAAAAAATATTTTTTAAAAATTTTTATTTTTTATTAAAGTTTTTTAAAGAGGATTGAAAATGAGTTAAAAACATTTAAAATATAATATTTTTTATAGGCATAAAACTAATAACATGTTTTTCAATTAAGTTGTGAATAAGAAAATAATAAAGATAAAGAAGTATAATAAAATGTTGCTTAAAAAATTGTTTAGGTATATAAATTTATTATAGTAATTTTAATATAAAAAAACTTTTTTAAATATATATTTATTATTATTAAAAATATTGTCATAGTTTCAAAGGTCTTGGTCTTACACTCTTTTTATCTTCATTAGTTAAAACCAAGCCTAACATTCATAAAAGATATGAAGAAGATGAAGAAGATTATTACTATACAATTGGTCAAAGAACAATAAGTTACTTAAGTTTATATAATAAAAATGGGGAAATCCTAGGAAGAAGAGTATTAACCAACTCACTCTACAATAACAGAATTATGGACCAAATTAAAGATTATTTAATTAATAATGATAATATTATTAATAAAATTGATGTTGTTGAAATTATTGGTATTAATCATCCCGCATTTTTAATCAACTATGATATATTTGAATATGGTGCTTATCCTATGGAATCCCTCAAATTTAATACAAGTTCTAACTATGAAGTTGGTCCATTCCGTTGGAATCTAAATCAAAGTGCCATTAGCTCTACTGTCGAATGGAGTTCACAATCCTACCTTTGGGGTGTTAAGAATCATCAAGATAGTATTACTTATTCTGAATCCGATTTCCAAAAGGCTCTTGATGAAAGAGCCATTGATTTTTCCCAAATTAAAAAACTTGATTGGAAATGTGAATATGATAAAGAAAAGAAAAGATGTACTAATTTCGATATTATCAAAGATAAGTCATACGATCTTCTTATTTTAGGTTTAAGTGAAATTACTATGCCAGACTATTTAATTAAAGAATATACTAAATTCAAAAGTGAAGCTAATCTTTATGACCCACAAATTCTAAAGAAATTCAATGTTGAAAATCCAAATTTTGAAAGTACCATTAATTGGTTCAATTCAACTATCGAAGAATTACGTAGCTTAAAAACAATATGTGAAAATCAAGATAATCAAAGTGTTATTCATTCAATCGTATCCTATGAATGTGATCATTTAATTGATAGTGATTTAATTCAACCAGATTCAAAATTTTTAAATGGTTCTACCTATAAATCATCAATTCAAGGTAATTTGCTTATAAATATTAAAAAATAAAGAAGTGGAGAAATAAATATATTAATATATATATTATGATTATAAAAAATAACCCAATGTATTTTTATAAAAGATACTAACACTAATTTTTATATTATAAATAATTATAGGTAAAAGTATGATTGATGCGTTATTCCATATTTTGGTTAAAATGATTAATGAAGATAAAAAGTGATGTCACTTTTACTTGTAGCTATTTTTACTTTAATAGATTTCAAATAATCATATAATTAATATTTATTATCTTTTGAATACAATGTAACTAATAAAATGTATATATTTAATAATGACTTTTCGAAATTTTTATAAAATATATTTATATACTTTAATTTAAAAAATGTTGAAATATATATTTTATTTGCTTTTTTATAGGCATAAAAGAAAATTTATATATATTTATATTTTAAAATATAAATCATTTCACAATTCTTAAATTTTTTTTAATTAATTTACTTTATATTGATGATCTTGTGATTTTTTTTTTTTTTTTTAACTAGATTGTTTTCTATAAAACTTTTTTAAAAAAAAAAATATCTAGAATTAATTTAAATCATTTTCTCATATGAAAAGAAAAAAAAAAAAAAAAGAAAAAGAAAAGCTATTTTGTTCATTTTCATCATTATTATTATCATTATTACTATTGTTGTTGTTGTTGTTGTTATTATTATTGTTATTGTTATTTATTTTTATTTAATTTAATTTTATTATAATTTTTTAATCATCTATAAATTTTTATTCAAACATTATTTAAAATATTAAGAATTCTTCTACTATAAAATATAAAAATATACAGAAATATATTTTTTATTATTAGGTATAATACAATATATTGTAAAATATTGTTTCGTTTTGTTGTTATTGTTATTGTTTTTAACTATATAAATAACTTAATTTTTTTAAAAAAATTATATATATAAGATAATAAAGGGAAGGATGATGTATGCCATTTTTGAGCTTAGAAATATAAATCTCTTTCACCAGCAGCAAGTCTCTTTTGCTTTTTCTTTAAAGCAGCAAGACGAATCTTGGATGGGATACGCTTTTCTTCCTTCTTAATTAATTCTTCACCAATTTTTCTTGTTTCTTCAGAGGCATAATCAGTAAGGTATTCTTGAAGAGTAAGTAAAGAATTTGGATGACAGAAGTTATGAATATCACCCTTCTTAGCAATGTTCATGAAAGCTTCACCAGTTCTACCTTCACGGTAACAAGCAGTACAGAATGATGGAACGTAACCACTCTTAATCAAATCACTAATAACTTGATCAGTATTTCTTGGATCGTTTAAGGTAAATTGACTACTGGAATTATATTCGGTGTTTTGGTGAAGTAATTCATCAGCCTTTTTGGAGGTATCACGATGGTAAGCACCAACATCAGTTCTAGAACCAGCACTCATTTGACTAATACCCATATTTAAGAGTTGGTTTCTCATTTCAGTAGTTTCCCTAGTAGATAAAATCATACCAGTATATGGGACAGCACAACGTAAAATAGCAACTAACTTTCTGAAATCATCATCATTAACTGGGAATGGAGTTTTAATGGCATCTGGGGCATTAGCAGCTGGTTGAATTCTTGGAATAGAAATAGTGTGTGGTCCAGCATGATAAGTTTGATCAAGATGTTGAGCATGTTGAAGAAGAGCTAAAACTTCAAACTTATAATCATATAAACCGAATAAAACACCGAGACCAACATCATCAATACCAGCTGTTTGAGCACGATCAAAAGTTAAAACACGACGTTCATAGTTAGATTTTGGACCTTGTGGATGAACTCTTTTGAAAGTTTCTCTGTGATATGTTTCTTGGAAAAGAGTATAGGTACCAATAACATTAGTATTCTTTAATCTACGGAAATCGGAAACAGAAAGCATTGGAATTTCAACATTAATACGGCGAATTTCACCACATGGTGGAGTTCTAACTTCACTAATTACTTTAAGAGCATCAAGGAATTTTTCAAATGGGTATTTTGGATGTTCACCAGTTAAAACTAATAATCTCTTGTGACCTTGTCTTTGTAAAGTGACTACTTCTCTTTCAATGTCTTCCTTTTCAAGTAAAGCACGAGTACCGTGAGTATTTTGAACTCTGAAAGAACAATAAGTGCATGAATTAACACAATAATTAGAAATATAGAGTGGAGCAAATAGAACAATTCTATTACCATAGATACGTTCCTTAATATCGAAAGCTGTCTTAAATAATAAACTAGTTAATTCTTTATTTGTGGAGTCCATATTTAATAAAGTGGCTGTTTCTTCAATAGTTAAACCTTGAACATATTCTGAACCACCAACAACATTCTTTAATAAAGCCTTATCCTTTGCTTTTTTTAAAATGCTCTTAATAACCTCTGGATTCTTAGAGTCTTCTTTAGTTTTTTCTAAAGCTTCAAAAATTTCTTTTTCACGAATAATTTCACTAGCTTTTTTGAATTTATGATTTGCTGAATAAAAAAATACATAAAAAAATAAATAAATATTTTATTTATAATAAAATTTTATTTCATCTTATTTAATTTTATTTAATCGAAATAATTTATTATTATAATAATAATTGTTATTATTGCAATTATGTAATCGCTTAATTCTTATTTTATATATATTAATACTACATAAATCAATTATATAAACACTTAATATAAACACTATAAAAAATCAATCTTCTATATTCTACTTAATTTTATATATGCAAAAATAAAAATAATTCCTTATTCTAATATCTTTTTTTTTTAATAATAATAATAATAATAAAATATAAATATAATAGTTACGTTCTCTTTCGATACTCCAAACATAAAATCTCTTGGATAATAAATTTATAGAATTACTAAGTAAATTCTTAGTTTGAGGTGCTCTAATAGCACCAGAAACTAAATTCTTAACAACAGGCAACATTTCTTTTTTTTTTTTTTTTGTTGTTTAATCAAATTTGATTAAATTATTATTTTTATAAATATATATATTTGCACATCGTACAGTTATATAAAATTTGTTTTATTTATAATTGTTATAATGATGTAATAAAATAAAATAATATAAATTAGATTAATATCATAAATGCTAAAAATATTTAATTAAATAAATTGCTTTTATTTCTTTTATACAAGAAATATTAAATTTTTTCTTAAAAAATACTGCCAAATATTATATATATATAACTTATAAAACAACTTATAATATAAAAACTATAAATACCTATATGTTGTTTTTATTTTAAATATTCTAAGTATTAATTATTTTTTATATTAGAGAATGATAATATATAAGGATATTATATTAAAAAAAATGGATTATTTTATTTCCTATTTTTTATTTTTATTTTTAATTTATTTTTAATTAAAGCAAATATAACTAAGTTACTTTTTTTTATTCTTATTACTATTATTAAATAAATTATTACAAAATAAATTTTTAATTTTATTATTCTATAATAAAAAAAAAAAAGTAATTTTTTTAAAAAAAAAAAAAAAGTATAAAAGAAAAAAAATTATTCTTTTATACAGAATTTATAAAAAAAAATTATGCTTTTATGTTGTAGTATTGTACATTAATTTTTTTTATAAATACCCCTCATCTTCAGATTATAAGGCAATATAAACGAAAAAACGAAATGCGAAATTTAATTATATATAATAAGAATTAAATTAATTGTACTGTAATATATTATATATATATTATATATAAACATTTCGTTAAAAAAAAAAGATAAAAAAATTATATATAATAATTTCATATATAATAAATGAGGATAAAAATTAATTCACTAAAAATTTAATATACATAACTTATTATGTAAAATCAAATTCTTAAAATAAAAGCTACTTCTTCTTCTTCTTTATTATTATTATTATTATTATTATTATTATTATTATTATTATTATTATTATTATAATGTTTCTATTTTATTGAAAAAAGTAAATATAACTATTAGCATTTATAAAATAAAATATCGATATATATTATATTTTGTTATATTTCATAATTTATCAATACCATTATTATTTATAATATATTAAAATCAATTAAATATTAAAGAATTTTTCAAAAAATATAGATTTAAAGTGGTGTGGTAATACATTCATTTGGTAATACATTCATTTACTATAAATAAGAAATTTATAATACTTATTTTAATAGTTGTGAGGGTTAGAAAATAATTTATAAAAAAAAATAAAAAAACATTAATAAAGAAATATTTTATACATATGTATATAACTTGTAGCAATATTTATTAAATATTCTATTTTTTAAGAAATTTTTAATAAATATTTTTACTTTAAATGAAATATTGCCATCTTTTTTAAGAATAAGCGCAGTTGGTGTCGTTCCAGTTTTTATCCTGGTTGTTAAGGCGTTTCCTTAGCATACATAAGGCTTCTGGTTCGACCCCGCAGATGTCAGTGCCTGTGGATTTTCCCACTGGGTTTGCCATGGGTTGGGTTATGATATTCAGGTAAGTATAAATGAACTTTCTAATTTACTACTATGATAATAACACTCGTCTAGCCGGCCTGAGAGGGTCTAGTGTACATGGTACATTCCAAATTAGAACTTAATAAGTGGTGACTTAGGCTATGCCAAAAACACATAATATTCCTTAATCAATTTAAGTGTAAACATTAGGGGGCGGTTGACACGTGATCAAATTGACTATAAGAGGCTTAGCATTGTAGTTGTGAAATATCGTACAACGACATGCATCTAATGTACATGGATTAAGTGAGCGTCGAAGCTGAAGAAACAGTATGACAGACCAGGAGGGTCACAACCACCTAGCAATAGGAATGAGCCAACGTTTCTCTAAGAACCACCATTGGAGCTAACTCTGATCGATGGGAGAAATGCACTCGGAAGTTAAAAAAAAAAAAAAAAAAAAAAAAAAAAAAAAAAAAAAAAAAAAAAAAAGCGCAGTTGGTTTAAATATTTATATGTATATATAGAAGATTCCGATTTTGTCCGATTATTCAAAAAAAAAAAATTCAATAATCAAAAAAAAAAAATAAGGCAATGTTTTTAGGTAGTTTATTACAACATAAAAAGAATTATAAGCAAAATAATACAGATTTAATAATAATAATTAAAAGAAATAAAATTTATTTATAACTAGAATTAAATATTATTAAAATTAATCTTTGATTTTTCTATATTATTATTTCATAAAATTTAAAAATTTTTCTTGGTTTATACGTTTTCTAAATAAATCATAAATATAAAATATTATCCATTTTAGAGTGCATTTTATTTATTATATTTATATTTCTGTAAATTATCTTCTTTATCGATTGTCATAAAAATAAGAGTTGATATTTCATAATTTTATTATGACAATAAATAATATTCTATTGTTTATTTTTATATGTTTTCATCTATTTAAGCAAATTGTAATAAAGTGTAAAATTTTAATTAAAAATTATAAATAAATTTGTAAATTGACAATTTAAGAATTATTTTATAAAAGTTATAAGAGAAAGATAATATTGAAATATTTACTTAATGTTTCTTTATAAAATTTTGCTATGTAAGCAAAAATAAATAAAACCATTTTTTTAATCAAACCACTAAAGTTTTAAAGATATCATTATTATTAATTAATAATAAGAATAATAATAATAAGAAAAAAAAAACAATTTAATTTTTTATAATAAATCCTAACCCTTCTAACACTATATGATAAAGGATTAGATTTTCGATTTTAAAAAAAGGTGAAAAAACAAACATAAATATTTTTTCCTTTTTAAAGAAGCATAATAATAATAAGAAGAATAATAAGAATAAAAAAATAAAAAATAAAAAAATATATAGAAATCTTTATAATATTAAGTATTTTCAATATATATAGTATACAAATAATTTAATAAAATGCAAACCATAACTTGTAATTCAATTAAAAAGGGATTTTTGAATAATTCTTCATTAAATAAACATTTTGTAAAAGATGTTAGAAATTCATTTCAAAATTTAAATTTCCATTGCATTTCTGGATTAAAACCAATTTCAAGAAATTTATCTTTAAATACTAATTTATACCCGAACAATTATACTTTTAAATTATCAAATTTTACTCATCAAGAACTAAATATTGTTAATTCATTAAGCAATACTTTATTTAATCAACATAAAAATTGGAATTATCAATCTGTCCAATGTTTTTCGAAAACTAATTATTCTTTAGATAATAAATCTAATATTGAACAAAATAAAGTAAAAATCGATACAGAAAAATTTTTAATTGGCTTTACATGTAAAAAATGTAATAATCGTTCCTATAAACTAATATCAAAAAAATCTTATTATGAAGGTGTTGTCATTATTCGTTGTGATAAATGTAAAAATTTACATTTAATTGCTGATCATCTTGGTTGGTATGATTCTCTGAATAAATTTGGTACTATTGAAGATTATTTCAAGAGACAACAATGTAATTCTTCTGGTAATAAAACCATTATTAAAAAAGATCTCCAACAATTAACTCAGACTGAACAAAATGATGTTATTGAATTTTTAAAAGAAGAACAAAGAGAACAGGAAGAAAAAGAAAAGAAATAAAAAAATGTAATTAATAAAATATTTTATTTGATTTTATAAATTAAAAAATCGTTAATTGTATAATTTTATAACAATAAATACTTCATTTTTTACAGCTTATTGAAAAAAAAAAGTATATATTATATTAAAATTTTATATACCATATTTTGGAACTTATTCTGATTATACATATAACATCAACAACAACACCAACACCAACACCAACATCAATAAAATTAATAGAAAAGTAATTGGATAAAAAAATGCATATTTATTAAATCTTTTTAATTTTCAAATTCCATTTTTTTTAAAAACGAATTTAAATTTAATACATGAAAAAGTAAAAACCGTAATATTTGTTTAAATTTTATAAATTTGAATAATATAAAAAATGATAATTAAACAATTAATATTGATAAATTTTAAAATATAAATATTCTAATGTAAATGTATGAATGTAAACATACGTTCCTTTGTATACATTAAGATAAACATAGTAATTAATAGTGGGAGATATTAAATTATATTGGTAATATATTTTCAATATTAAATAATTTATAATGTGGAGAAACTTTGAATTTATTATTGTTTGCAAACTTTATTATTATAATTATTGAAATTAATTGATTATATCTTTAATATTATTTTATATAATATAATATATTAAAATTATTATTATAATGTATGATGTTATCTTTATCAGAAATAAAACTTTATTTAATAATAAAATCTATTTCTTGGTAATTAATAATTCTTTTTTGTTTTGGAAATAGTTTTATTTGGTGGATAAATTGGATGTTAAAGCAGATTTATGCAAGCAAATAATATTATATTTATAGTAAATTATAGCTATGGAAAATGTGGATCAATAGAATAGTTGAATAAAAAATATTAATGAAGAAAAAAGTAAAACATGATTATATAATTCCTACATAAAATTAATATTGTTTTTAAATAAATCAATATCAATACAATAATATTTCAATTTATCAAAAGTAATAATAATAATAATAATATTTATTAATTTGGATAATTTTTAAAATCCCGTTATTATAAAAAGAGGAGCCAATGAATTCAATAATAAAAATATGAACAATAAATAAATAAATAAATAAATAAATAAATAAATAAATAAATAAATAAATAAATAAATAAATAAATAAGTAAATGAATATATAAATATAAATATTTAATAAATAAGTAATAGTTGTTTATTATACTTTTATATAATATTGTTTTTTATTTTTATTTTTATTATTCTAATTAACTTTTATTTGTTCTTATATCGTTAATTCGATTCCAAAAAATTTCACTAAAATAAGTATTCTTTCTTATATTTTTTCTATTAGTTATCTATTATTTTATAAAAACCTTTTTTGACTAAGCTCAAAATTTTTTAATAAAGATACTTTCTTTTTTTTTGAATGTTAATCTATTTATTTAATACTTTTGTGGATTAAAATTTTTTATTTCAAAATGATATTGATATTAAAATAAATAAATGTTTTTTTTTTTTTTTTTGTATTCATAATACCAATTATATAGAATCACTATTTCTTCTAATCCAATTGCCCTTTTTTAAAATAATAATAGTAGAATTATAGTTTATAAAACCATTTTGTTTTAAAACAATTTTATATTTTCTTTTACACTTTTCTTTATAGAATTAATCCTTTAGATAAATAATAAAAATTCAGATTATTGTAATTTAAAATAACTTAATTTAAAACATATTATTCATCAATACATTAAATTACTGGATAATTCTTTTAAATTATCAAAAATAATTGAACCTAAATAACTAATAAAATCAAAAAAAAAAAAAAAAAATTTAAATTTTATTTAATCTTTG
This sequence comes from Piromyces finnis, assembly GCA_002104945.1. Classification (NCBI taxonomy): domain Eukaryota; kingdom Fungi; phylum Neocallimastigomycota; class Neocallimastigomycetes; order Neocallimastigales; family Neocallimastigaceae; genus Piromyces; species Piromyces finnis. The sequence goes on along the minus strand of MCFH01000007.1, from coordinate 1,022,269 downwards.
TTTTAGAAAGTATTATGCAGGTTTTAAACATATTGATTAAGGATAGAAAATTGATATAGAAAAAGTTCATAAAAAAAAAAAATATATATATATATATATATATAATTTATTGTTATTTTTTAAAGAGAAATAGTTATTGCTATTTATAATATACAATAAAATAATTTTATTTCTTTCTTTTTTTTTTTTGAACAAAATTTTTCAATGAAAAAAGATAAAGTTGATAAATAATCATTTCAATAATAGAATTAATAACAAAAATAAAGAAAAAGGGAATTAAGTTTTTATTATCACTATTGTTAATTTTAAAGCTATTTAAAGTGTTATATTTAAAAAATTATGCCTTTTTTAGTTTAAGAAAAAAAAAAAAACAACCTCATTTAATAAATTAAATCAATTTTCAACTATATATATATAAAAGATTTTATTTTATTATTATTTTTATTTTAAAATAGCAACAGCAATTTAAAATATAAAATATCTCCTTTCTCATTATTATTTTCTGATAAATAGAGAAAAGAAGTATTTCTATTATTATTTCTTTTATCATAATACTTATTTATTTTTCGAGAAATACTTTTTTTTCATTTACTTTTTTTGCCTTGGACATTTACATCTGTGTAGAAGAGTATAATAATAGATAACAATATATTTATAAATGAAATATATAAATAGTAAACTTTTATGGTATGTATTGATTAATTTGTATAATAAGCAGTATATTTTTTATATATATTTGTTCATTTTAACCGAGAAATTGTATTATTTTATAATATAAAATTTAAGAATTTTTTTTTTTTTCTAACATATTCCTTTTTATATATTGAAATTTTAAAATTAAATTCAATTTTAAATTAAATTAATAATAGCAATTAAAAATTAATGTTTGAGAAAAATAATTAAATTAACATAAAAAAAAAACCAATAAAAAGTATTTATAATTTTAAAAAAAAGTTTGAAATATTATAGTCGAATATATATATTGAAACACCAAAGAATTGATATTTGAAAGTTTAAAAATAATTTAATATATAAAACAAATAAAAGTTTAATAGAGTAAAAATCAAAAATTAGTTTTTTTATCATAATATACTTGCAAATTAAAAAAAAAAAAAAAAACAATAAAAATGGAATTCAATAAAATAATAAATAGTAACTATTTTCTAGTAAAGAAGATAGGCCAACAAACTAGTTTATATCATCAGTTGATTCATTCATTAAGATATTCTACACCTAAAATTATATCTACAGTTTCTAATAATAATAACAATAAATTATCAATTCATTACATCCATACATTACGTTCTTCTCATAGTAATATTGAATTAACAAAGAAGAATTCGTTATCTTTTTTTCCAAATTCTCATTTATCAAATCCACTAGATCAGACTTTTATTTCTACTCCATTCTTTAATTATACCCCCTATTATAGAAAAGAATATTTTAGAATTTCAAGTCTTTTTTCAAAAGAATCAAAATCAAATGAAAAAATTAATTATCAACCAAAAAATGAAGTATTATCTACACCTCTTACTGATGAACAAATTGCTAAATATGAAAAAGAAAAAGAAATTTATCAAAAAATTCGTAAATTTGAACATTATAATTATTTTAGAAGCATTTCAAAAACTTCTTATTATGATTCATTAGAAATTGATGAAGATGATAAAAAATTATCTCTTCTTGATCGTATTATACATAGATTCTTTAGTCATCGTTGTATTCAACAAAAATATAATAGAAGAAATTTAAGTCGTGGATTTGTTTTTATAAAACCAGAAAAAGATGCTAAGGATACTACTACCCTTTGTGATTGTTCCATGGATCGTTCACCAAGAGAATTAATGGTATTATTGGGATGGTGGAATTGTCATCCAAAACATCTTAAGAAATATATAAAGCTTTATTCTAACATTGGTCATCCAGTGTTAGCTTATATTTCTCCTACTCCACTTTTATTAGTTCCAAAAATTTTAAATATTAAAAATGAACATCTTATGAAGCAATTATTTAAATTATGGTGTGAACGTCAAGCAAAAGGTGAAGAATGTAAAATTATTTTTCATACCTTTAGTGATAATGGTTCTTATATTTTTGCTCACTTTACCTATGTTTTGCAAGTGAATCTTAGAAAATTTAAAAGGAGAGTAAAGATCAGGGAGCAAAATATTTTAAAGAAACTAAATCTTTCTGATTCAATTACTGTGATTTCTTCTTCTTCTACAGTAACTTCCTCTGAATTTTTCGTTAAACAAAAATCTAATAGTAA
>MCFH01000007.1:342500-415000 GCA_002104945.1 Piromyces finnis | reverse complement strand
AAGAGTTTAAAAGATTTTTATTATGCAAAATTTCTCATATTATTTAAAAAATTCATAATCCTCATTTTAAAATTTATTATAAATTAAAGTTTAAATTCTTTATTGAATTAAATCTTATTATATTATTTTTAATTTAATAAAATTTACTTTAATTAATGATGTAATCTTATTTATAATTATTTTAATTATTTTAAAAATAATTTAATATAGCACAAAGTTTCTAGACCTTTTTTGATAAAAGAAATGAAAACTAAATTTGTATCATTTTAGAATCAAAGAATTTCTAAAAAAAAATAGTCAAAAAAAAAAAAAAAATCAATTAAAAATGATTCGATTATTATTTGTGCAATTTAATTAATTTAATAATATATCAATTTTTTTTAAAAATAGAAAACTTTATTTATAATTATTTTTAATTGTTAAAAGTTTGTTTAAATAAATTCGAGGTAGTGGTTGCTGCGGTGGTTGTGATTATGATTAATTCATGATATCAACTAATTTTCAGTGTGACATTTATAATAGTTGGTAAAAGAAAAAAAAGACAATAAATTTAATTTATTGTTGGAAATTATATGTAAAACATTTTTAATCTTTTAATAGCAAAAATTTACTTCAAATCTATTAAAATCATCTTTTAGTAATAATAAAGTATTTTTTTCTAGGTGATCTCATAAAGGATTATAATTATTATTTTTAGTTTATTTTAAAAATTTTTTTTGATAAGAAACAACTAGGAATAAATAGGAAAAGAGAAGAGAAAAAGAGACTTGCTAATATTAGTTTATTTTGATTTGTTGTCTATCCAAGGACTTTTATAAGCATTATTCTTCTTTATAAAGAATATTAATACCAATTTTTTTTTATTTTATAAAAACAAACAAATTTTAAATCTTAGTGAATTGTAATATAAAATCACTATATATTATAAATAAATATTATTATATGAGTCGTTAAATTGAATATATATATTATTTTTTAATCTTTATTTATTTGTTAATTCATAGAATTAAGTATTACTCTCGTTTAATTCAATTTCAATTAAAATAAAAAGCATACGATATATCACTGATATACACGTGATATTTATTTATTTATTATTTTTGAAACGATTTGAAAGTTTATTTATTAAATTTAATGAATAATTTAATTAATTTTTTATTAATTTTTTTAATAGTAAAGTCATCATTTTTATTTCTATGAAGGATACCTTGGACAAAAAATAAGTGAATACATTACTATAAACTAAATAAATCCCACCTTTAACAAAATTTTGTATTAAATGATGCTCGTTAAAATGGGAAATGACTATCAAAGATAAATAAGAGAAATGAATTAAATTCTTTATCATAGAAATAAGATATAAAGGAAAAAAAAACTTTTTTTTTTTAATAAAATGACTAATTTACTTTTTATCAAATAATTTTATTTTCTTTTTTCGAATTTTAAAAAAAAAGAATCAACATCCAGAACAAATAAACAAAATTATATATTATTTTTTATATATAAAAAAGTGTATTTAAATCAATGGAAATTATTTAATAAATTTTTATTCTTTTTTAATCTTAATTGAATTTAATATATGGAATAAATGAAATAATAGAAATTAATCTATGGAGGATAGAAATTGAATAATAAAGTAAAATAAATTAATACATATATTATTCATATATTCTTATTAAATCAGTGTATAAGTACAAAATAATATATAAAGTACATAAATTAATATTAATACATATTATATATTAATATACTAAAATCAATTAATAAAATATTATAAATTAAAATTTATTCCATTTTTCAATTGGCAAATTTCAATTTATTGGTTACAGTATAATTTAATATATTGTAAATAAAGTTATGTATATTATATATTAAATGGATCACTAATATAATTAATATTCTATGGAAATTAAATAAAATAATATAGAATATAATATATTTTTCAATTAATCCTCATATATTATCATTATACTATCGGAAGAAAAAAAAAAGTTCATTTAAAGGTAATTATCTATAATTAAACCTTAAATATTATAAATTTTTTTCATTTATTTTCCAAAAAAAAATAAACAATATTTTATATTAAATATATTACAATATATTGTAATATACAGCAACTTCTTTATCTTTTTTAAAAACAAAGTGGATTAAAAAATTGAAACAATATATTAATAATGAACTAATGTAATAATTAAAGTAGTGTATACTGTAATATATGATCATAATAAATTTATAATATATCATTCTATTGAAATGGAAATAGAACCTGAAAAGGAATATTTAATTTTTATTCTAATAAAAAAGAAAAGTCTATTAACCTTTTTTTATATAAATATAACTCAAAAGTCTCTTTTTTATTATTATTATTATTCTAATTACCTTTTTTTTTTTTTTAACTAATTTTATTTATTATAACTGGCATTTTATTATTTGTAAAAGAAAAGAAAAAGTGCTTTTTAAAAATAATAATAGCAATATTTTATATCAATATCGCTATCACTATCACTATATATATATATGCATTTTCATATTTTTTCGTAATATATTTTTTTTTTCTACTTTTTAGCATAGAATCATTTTTTTTTGTTTATAACGCTCTTATTATAACAATATTTTCACTATAAAAGTCTATTGAAAAAAAAAAGGTTACATTTATTTTTAAATTGTATTATGAAATTTTGTTATTGTAAAAAAATTTAATTTTATATACCTAGGCAGTTTAAAAGGTAATGACTAAAAATTCATTATTCTAAATGGTAAAAGTTTGAATAATACTCAATAATAGTACTCAACAATTACAAATGATAATTAGTATTAAGAAAAAAAAAATATATATCCATATTAATTTTAGTTTTATTATTATTTTTTTTTTTCAAAAAAAAGTTTATGAAATTTTAAAAAAAAAACGAATTTTTATATAATAAGACTTGAGTATTGTTCAAATAATAAATAATAGATATATATATTATATATGGAAAAACTATAGTAAATGAAAAATGTCCTTATTCATTATTCTCATTTTATATTTATGTATATATCTACTATAGAATATAATGGATTCAAAAAGCCCAATAGTTAATTATCCAACACCTCCAACTACTTCTCATAATTTATCTTCATTTTCATTTAATATTAAGAGCAATAGTGGAAATTATCCTTTTAATTATTCTCCTACTATTAATAATTGTGTACCTTCTAATGATAATTCAAATACAGCTGATATGAGTAATTATAACAACATTAATATGTATAATACAACTAGTATTATTACAAATAATACAAACTCTTCCTTCAACTCTCCCAATAGGGAACCTTATAACCATGGCAGTAATGATTATCAAGCCTCTAACCACATTTCTAATGACACATCCAATTTTAGTATTGCATCTTTATCTTCTTATTCTAACATCAATTATACTAATTCTTCTGTTCAGCCTTTATCTCCACAAGAACTGTAAGTAAAAAAAAAGTTTAGAATGAAAAGCATAATAACTAAATCATTGAATATACTATAGAATTAGTTGATAGAAATAAGTTTTCAATTTTCTCTTAAATATATATATATATATTTAATGTTTTTTTTTTTTTTTGATAATTTTATATATATATTTGCTATATATTTAATGAAATTTTTCTGATATATTTTATTATTTATTTATATAGTTCTTATGTTGATAATTCACAAGTATTTGTTGATGGACCACAGCCAAACGAATTACCAAATTTTAACCAAAATTGTAATGTTACCAGTCAACAAAATTATTTAAATTCAAATTCTTATTCTAATCCAAAACAAATGGAAAATGGATCACCTATGCCAAATAACAAGTTGAACAATAATAAAAGATTACTAAAAAAAAATGAACAAAAACTTTCTATTGATACTTCCTTTATTAATCCTTGTCGTAATGATACCCAATCTTCAGTATATAATTGTTCCAATAAAGATTCTTATAATATAAAAACCCCAACTAGCGCCAAAAGTCAAAAGAACTCAAGTCAAATGAATACCCCACCAAAAACTCCTGTGAAAGAAAAAAACAAAAAAAAGCGTGGAGATCATATTCATTATAACATTAAAACAAATATGTTTATGGAAACTCAACAATACTATGAAGTATTCAATTTTGGAAAAACTAAATCTTATAATTTAAAAATTATACCAAAGGTGGATAGAGGCTTCTTCCCTACAGGACCAGAAAAAGATTTCACTTGCTACAGAAGAAATTACTTCCAAATTAGTGCTTCATTTTCTGCTAAGAATATTAAAGATCCTTCTCTTTTTTCACCCTGTTTTTTAAAAGTTGGTAATACTTTTTTAAGTATACAAAACTTTTATATTGGTATTTGTGCCAAGGTAAAAGATAGTAATAAAGAAATTAGAGTTGTTCAACAAACCGCTAAACGTGAAAAAGGTCCACAAAACAAACCAATTCCAAAGGTTTGTAAACCAGGGGGTAATCCAAGCTGTTATCATGGTGTTAATTCTAATCAATCCATTGTTACCTTTGAACGTCTTCAATTTAAATCTGCTACTCCAAATACCAATAGACGTTCTTCAAAGCAACAATTTTATGCTTTAGTCATTGATTTGTACGCTAGCACTCCATTTAAAAGGTATAAGGTTGCTACTATCGAATCAAAGCGCCTTATTGTAAGAAGTAGAAGCCCAGGCCATTATCAAAATAGTAGTGAGTATGATGATCCATGTTTGAATGACGATTCCAATGAATCATCTGTTACATGCAATGACGCTAAGGAAGATTTTAATTCACCTGATTTTAAAAATATTCCATCTACAAGTGATAGTTCAAATATCAATCCAACTGAAGAAGGCTGCAATAAACAACAATATACCAATCCAGTTCAAAAGAATTGCAATGAACAACCTAACGATCCAATTCAAAATAATTACAATGAACACTATACCAATTCAATTCAAAATAATTACAATGAACACTATACCAATCCAATTCAAAATAATTACAATGAACATTATACCAATCCAATTCAAAATAATTACAATGAACACTATACCAATCCAATTCAAAATAATTACAATGAACACTATATGAATAATCAAAATGTTAATTTTATGAATTCCAATAACGGTCAATTCGATCCAGCAAATTCCATTAATTCAACCTTCCAAGCCAATAATGATCGAAATTCCAATAATGCTTTTAATCCATACACCCTTCCATTTAATGACAATAGAAATTGTATTGATAATAATACCGCCGCCAATTCATCTTATCTAGAAGAAAATAATGCACCAAGAATGAATTATCAAAACAGTATTCCTTCTAATGCCACCACTGGTTCCTTCTATCCAATAAATGATATTAATACCCCTATAGATTCACCTGCTCAAAACGGCTATATGTATCAAACACCACAATTACCATCTCAACAAGACTCTTCTTTAAATGCTAATCTTACCTATAATACTACAAAACAAGATTTTGTACCACAATATTCATCAGATAATCAAAATTCTTATTCCCCATACGTTCCAAGCCAAGTTCCATCCATTTTCCCATCTCAAGCTCAATCCTCTCAAGTACAAGCCTATTCTTCTGATAATTATTATGCTCAAAATCCAAACCAAAATGCTCAGATACCATCATCTCCAATGAATAATCCACCCATTTCTCAAAATGTTGGTAATGCTTCCCAATCTTCTTATTATCCTTCAAATAATCAAGAATTTATTTATTCTAATCAAGTAGCTCCTCCTCCTTCCTACCAACAAACTCCATCTCAACAACAAACCTCATCTTCCAATGCTGTTTCTTCTCCAATTAATGGGAATTATTCAGTACCTTCCTGGACAACAAATGGTGTATTTTAATAAATTTGGGAAAATAAAAAAATAGATAATACACCATTACTATTGGTTATTTAAAAAATTTTTTTTTTACATGGTTTAAGAGAGTGTTTTCTGGGAGAATAGAGTTAAAATAAATGTTTAACTAAGGAAGAAAAAAAGTGACAAATAACTTCTTTATAGTTTCTTTTGGTTTTAAAAAAAAAAAGAATATAATGAAGATGATTAATGAGATCACTTAAACTATTATTAAAGTTTATTAATAAAAATAAAACTATCGTTTTATGAAATATTAATGCCTAGAATATATCTTTTTTTTTTTTTTATTTATGATAGGCATACTATTAAATTATCCTTAAAATTTTAATGTTTTTTTTTTTTTTTTTTTTTTTTTTAAAAAAAAAACATATAGAATCTCAGTAGTTTATAGGAAAGTTTAAAAAAAAAAAAAAAAATTTTTTCAATGTATTATTATTATTATTCTATATCATAATTAAAACTTTAAAATGTCATATATTTTTTATTAATATTATTCTTTAAGTAAATATAAAGTTCATTTTTTTATTATTAAACGTTAATTCAAACGTTTAAAAAAAAGAAACGTTTTAAAATAAAAATAAAAAATAATTAAAAAAAATAAATAGATAATATTATTTGTAGTGTTATTATTTATAATAATTTATTAACACCGCCGATAGAACCTTTCTATTATAAAAAAAACAAAGCACCGATAGAACAAGTAAATTCATAAAATGTATCAATTATGCTCAAATTCACAAAGCATTATATAGAATAATTATTATTGTTAGGTATATTGAAAATGAAATTTAAATACCTTGACCACACTTTTTTTTTTTTGATGTGATTCAGTCAATAAATAAATAATAATTTTTTTTTTTTTTTTTTTTAATTTATATAGAAAAAATAAATAAATAATTTGACCACAAATTTTCAATATAAATAAAAGTTTTTTTATTTATTTATTTACTCCTTAGCGAAACTATACCGTTATATTTGGCGGTAAAAAACAATAATAGTACAAAATAATAATAATAATAATAAAATAAAGAAAAAAAAAAAAAATTTTTTTTTCTTATACACACACACACCACACTCTTTTTTTTTTAAAAAATATAAAATCTTTTAAAAATTATTCCCAACAACTATAAAGCCTTTCTTTCTTTCATCATGGCTACACGTGCTCCAATCTCATTTTTAAAGCCTGATGGTACCTTGACAGATAAACTTTGTCATCTTTTAAAAGAAATTTTTATTACTTTTGATAAAGATCAAGATGGCGTGTTAAGTCGAGAAGAATTAAAACATTATTTTTCTATACTTAGTGGGGTTCAACTATCGGAGGAATCTTTGGATTTAACCATGTTAATGATTAGTGGTAATATTATTGGTTTCACCCTGACCGATTTCTTTTCTTTTTACGAATATCAAACTCATCATTATTACAATGAAACCATGAAAGATTTATCTCGACTTTATAATCAAAAAACAATACAAGAACGACTCTTTACCTAAAGAAAAATATATATATATATATATATATATATATATATTTCATCAATTATACCAAGTAATAAACAATAATTTAATGTCAAAAGAAATAAGGATTAATAAAAAATGTAGTAGTAATTTTTCAAAAAAAAAAAAAAAACTATTTAGAGAAATAATAATAATAACAATAAATAAGAATATTAATGATATTCAATCAAGATGATAAAATGTTATCCTTTTTGATGATACCTTTTCTTTTTCTCAATATATAAATATATACATTGAAATAAATAATTCATAAAAATAAAAACTTATCCCTAAAAAAAAAAAAAAAAAAAAAAAAAGAAATTAATAATAAAATTTATTTAAAAAAAGGTTTTTTTATTTAATATTCTTTTTAATATATTTTATTTTTTTTTTGTGTGTGTGGACTTTAAAATTTTTTAAAGTGTTAATTAGGATGGGTATAATAATATATATTTTCTTTTTTTCCCTTATAGTCCATCATAAATTAAAAACAATATTTGTTTTTTTTTTTCTATTTTGAACTTTTTTCTTAAAAAAAATGAAAAATATATATATATATATTTTAAAGAAAAAGTTGAAAAAAGGATGTATTATCTTTTTTTTTTTTTTTTTTTTTAATAAATTAAAAAAATAAAAAAAAATAATAGATCGGAAATAGAAAAATTTTATATTTTTATATAAAAATTAATTTAAAGCATTTCACTGATGTTGTAACCTTGTTGTTTCTTATTTTGTCTTTTGTTGTTGTTGTTGTTGTTGTTTCTTGATTGCTTTTTTGCACCATTATTATTGTTGTTATTGTTTGGAGCACTCTTTGGGAATAAAAGATGAAGAGATTCATCTTCCTTTGTATTCTTTTTACTACCTCCAGAACGTCTCTTGTTACCACCGTTTGGACGATGTTGTAAAATACCCCAAGCAAAGTTGTCTGGTAATTCAGATTCAGTAACCCAAGTAGCTGGACCTGGATTAACAATAGATGGAGAAACAGGCTTATCTTCCATTTTTCTTTGTTGAACATTATTTTTACGGTTTTTGTTGTTGTTGTTATTTTCTGTTGTGGATTCGTTATTCTTATTTAACTTTTTTTGTTGTTGTTGTTTCTTACCACCAGAAATACGTTGACGGTATTGTTCTGGGGTTTGAGTTTTAATGGTCATTGATTTTTGTTGTTGTTGTTGTTGTTGTGGTTTTTGTTGTTTCTTTATTTCTTGACAACCAACGGTAGACTTCTTTTGGGAGGCTGGAAGAGTGGCGACTCTATTGGAAGCAAGTCTAGTTTCATCTGGAATTGGTGAATTTTGACAGGCTAAAACACTAGCAACAGAAATAGAATCCTTTGTAGTAGAATTTTCATTAGCTTCAACCCAAGCTAAAGATCTATTATATTCTGGACGGCCAAAGTAATGGAAACCATCAAAACCTTGACATAAAATCTTTTGAGTGGCAGTTTGGAACAATTTTTCGTGGTTAGCGGTCCATTGAGCTGGACAAGTATGGGATTCAAGAACACGTTTATTCATACTCTTGAAATATTTCTTTTGTAATTTGGCTTTCTTTTGAAGACGACGTTGACGTGAATTCATTTTATGAGCATTAATTTTGGATTGATGAATTTCTTCAAGACAAAGATTTTCTTTTATGTTGGCTTGATAGGTTTTATAGGCTTTTTGATATTCCTCTGCAAATTTGTCCATTTTTTGAGAGTAACGTTTTACCATAAGATTAATTACTCTATCGTGGGTGGCCTTTTGTTGTTTTCTTTCGTTCATTTCTTGGACTAATTGTTTTCTACGGTAGGAATGCATACTTGGTGGGAAGGTAGCATTAGTAGCAGCCTTTAATTGCTTCTTATTCTGCTTTCTTTCTTCATTTCTTTTTGCCTTACTTTTTTCTGGTTTAAAGGTATATTTAATTTGAATTTCTTGAATACCTTCAAGTTGTTTACGAATATCATTTCTATTAATAAAAGTCTTGATATCTTTAATGAAGGATTTGTTGCCACTGTTCATCCATTCCTTGTTATTGAAGGAAATCCAATAAGATAAAAGTTTGGCATTGGATAATCTTAAAGGTTTGGATTTTTTAGTTTGTTGTTGTTGTTGCTTTGGTTGTTGAGCAACTTGTTGTTTTTGTTGTTGTTGCTTTGGTTGTTGAGAAACTTGCTGTTTTTGTTGTTGTTTTTGTTGTTGTTTTTTACCACCATTCTTTTTAGAATTAGTTTGGTTCATCATTTGAGCCTTAGCATTACCATTGTTCATTTGTTGTAAATCATTTAAAATTTTTTGTTGACTTAAAACATTTGAAGAATTGTTGTTGTTGTTGATAGCAGTGTGCTTACCCATTTTTTCTTTATTACTTTTTTTTTTTTTCTTTTTTAATTAAAAAAGTATAATAAAAAAATATTAATTTTATTATATTTAATAGGTTTGCTTAGTTGCTTTTTCTTTTTTTTTTTTAAATGCTTTTTTTTTTGTTTTTTGTTTTAATAATAAAACAAAATGGTATAAAATAAATATTTTTAAATATTTATTTGTAATTTTTTAAAGAATGATAATCTTTTTTTTATTAGATTAACAATGAAGAAAAAAAAAATGAGGAAAAAGTTTATGGTATTTATTTGAAAAATAAAAAATTAAAAAGAATAATATTTTAATTTCATTAACTCTTTTTTTTTTTTTTTTCCCTAATGTTACTATTTATAACTTTTTTAATTAATAAATTATAATGATTTTTTAAATAAATTATCAATAGAATTATTTAAAATGAAATATTTTATTGGTGATAATAAATAAAAAAAAGGTTTAAAGACATTTATAATTATAATGAATTTTTTTTTTTTACGAGGTAGAAAGGTTAAAAATAAATAAATTCATTAAAAATGAGTATTTTAAAATTATTAATAAAAGATAATTAGAATTACCTTTCATTTCATTATTTCAATTTTTCATTTGTATAAATCATTAATTCATTAATTCTTTTTTTTATTATTATTATTTTATAATTTGAATTTTAATCAACGATTGCTTCTTTACCATCTAAAAAAAAAAAAAAAAGGATAATTAAGAAGAAGAATTCTAATGAAATAGAACGAGTTATAATAATAATAATAATTAGAGTAATAAAAAGTCTTTTCAAAAATTAAAAATACAAATGAATTTAAAAAAGTTAACCAATAAGAAAAAATTAATTTTTAAAAGTGTTGTTTTTTTAAAGTTTTTTAAATTTTTTAAAATTGGCCCAATCCTTTTATATCATTCATTTAAAAAATAAAGGTTAATTGAAGGTAAAAGAATTAATTTTATGAAAAGTATAAAGTAATAGAGAAAAAAAGATTTTATATTACAAGAATTAAAATATAGAAAGTATTAGAGTAATTATAATTTAAAATATTAAGCATTAATAGCAATTGAAATCAATACCAAAGGATAATTCCTTTTACTACTCTTTCTATTTCATTGTGTATATTAAAACAATTGTAATGTAATTTTATAACAAATGCTTGTTAAAATTATTTTGATACATAATGTATACATAATGTATTTCAATGTAAGAAAAAAGGGCGAACCAAAAAAAAATAGTTATCAAAAATACTTTTTGTTCATCAACATTAACATCAATGTGTCAAATAGGATAATATTACAAACCTTGTATATAAAATATTATTTACTTCTTTATTATCCGTAAGGCTGTTTTACTGGGGAACGCTATACATTTAAGCATTTTTTTTATCATTTTTCAGATTATGGCTAATGATATCTTTTTATCATGCTTATTTTTACCAAGCCACAATAGTTGCTTATCATATTTAACCCTTTAAATTATTAATTGATAATAGCATTTATTTATTTATTTAATATTTCATTCATTTATTTAAAGCACATTTATTTATACTGATCATGTGATAACTGCTATTTACTTCGAAAAGTTTTTTTTTTAAAATTGTCAAAAGTGTAACAAAAAAAAAAAAAGTTGGTTTGATCATTGCCTTCAATAAAACGATGAGATGAAAAAGGTTTTTCACTTTTAAAAATTAAATAAAAGAGAGAAATTAAAAAAAAAAACTTTTAATACAATAGGAATACAAGAATATAACCACAATTGTATTATTTTCTTCTTTTTTAAGCACTACTATAGGTATTGTGGAATTATTATTAAATAAAATTAGGTAATATTTTACTTTTGCTAAAAAAAAATTGTTATTAAAATAAAAGTGGTCTACTTTTTTTTTTCCTTTTTTACCAAGCTCTAGATTTTATTTGTAGAAATGGTATTATGTATTATATTTTCATTTTAGTATTTAGGACTAAAGAATAAACCATGTAACTAAACTAGATAAAGTTAAATTATCAATTATATATAAAAAAAAAGTCATTACACCAACAATATCCACCTCTATCCCCTTTTTTCATATTTACTCTATTAAATTTACAAAAACAAATTGATTTAAATCTAATCTTTTTTTCCCCTTTCTAACTAATAAATAGTCAATTTTCTTTTTATTAATATTACTCTTTATAATACTTTTATATTTATTTATTGTTTTATTTAAAAAAAACACCTTTTTACATACTATTATTAACTTAAATGATAAATATTTACTAAACTTTCCTTTTGTTCTTGCCTTCCTTTTTTTTTTTAAACCTATTTCTTTTGTATTATTATTATTTTTTTTATATTTCCATTTACTTTTATTATCCTGTTTCCCTTTTAAATTTATTATTTTATTATTACTTACAAATTTTGCTTATTTACCTTTTTAAAATCTTAATCTTGATTTAACGATTAAAAAAAAAAAGTCCACTTTGATGCTTTTTTTTCCCTCTTTTTTGCTCTTTTCAACTTTTCCGAAATTTTTTCTTTATAGTTTATCAGATATTAAAAATTTTTAATTAATTAAAATTTCAATGAAATTAATTGTATCATCATTTTTTTTTAAAGAAAATGTCATAAAAAAAATGAAATGATCTAAAAAAAAATATTAAAAAATTAATAAATTTATAAAATTAAATTAAATTTATAAATTAATTATATTCTAATATATATTGTCCATTTATTATTCAATATACTGATTTCGAATGTTTTTTTTCTGTTTTATAAAGTTTAAAAATATTGATCTACTCTATTGACAATATAATAAATATACTTTAATATATATGTTTATATATTGTAAATGGACATTAATAATATATTAAAATATTTAATGATGAATTATTCATAAACCTCGTAATATAAAAAAAATATTAAAATATTTATATAATTAATTATAAATAATATATAACAAAATATTATAATATATATACAATTGAATAGGAATAAAAAATTAATATATCAATATAAAACAGGATTTATGAAATATTAATAAAAAATTAATAATAATTAAAGTAAATAATAATAATAATAATAATAATAATTATAATAATAATAGTAATAATAATAGTAATAATAATAATAATAGTAACTTTTTTTTTTTCTTTTCTTTTCTCTTTACCTATTTTTAATAAAGTGTATTTAATTGGAAAAATTATAATCACTTCATCCGAAAGAAATCAATTAATTTAATTTAACAATCTATACCTTTTTTCCTTTATTTATATAAAGTATTATAATAACAGGTAGGAAAAGAAATTAAAAATATATTAATGATAATGTTAAAAGAATTTGAAAAAAAAAGTTTTGTTATAATTATTTCTTATAATATCCTTATAAGAAAAAACTAAATACAGTAAAAAAAAAAAAAAGTAGTATAGCTTATTTACTTTTTTAATAGTATTTGAAAAATAAAAATAAAACTTATTCTTGAATTTCATGTATTTCTTTTTTTAAGAAAATATATATAGATAAATAGATATAAATAATTAATATTTTTATTTATTTATTTTATTCATTAATAAAATAGCATGAGTGGAATGAAAGCTGAAAACGTTGGTATTGTTGCTTTAGATATTTACTTCCCAAAACAAGTATATATTGGAACTTTTTATTTTTATTATTATTTTGAAAAATACAATATTATATCAAATAAGTTTTATATGCAAAAAAAAAAAAAAAGAAATTTATTTCAATTATTATTCGTAGTCGTTTGAAAATTAATTTTTTATTTTAATATTAACTTTTGTTATAACATTATTATAGTATGTTGATCAAGCTCAATTAGGTAAAATATTTAAAAAATACATATATTATATATAATTATTTTCATAATTCATAACCTGAGCTACTCCATAAATACTAATAAAATTAATTTGTTATTTAATAGAAATTCACGATGGTGCTTCTACCGGTAAATATACTATTGGTTTAGGTCAAACTAGAATGGCCTTCTGTGATGACAGAGAAGATATTAACTCTGTTTGTTTAACTGGTATATTTCCTTTTTTAGAAAAATTATAATATTAGTAGACATTTTAATTAAAATATATTTATTTTTCATTTGTTTTTAATATTATTATTTCTTTTTTTTCATCAATTGCTTACACTATTATTTTATATATTATAAATTAAATCTTATTATTTGGTTATAAAAGTTGTCAAGAGTTTAATGGAAAAATACAACATTGATTACAATCAAATTGGTAGATTAGAAGTTGGTACTGAAACTATTATTGATAAATCAAAATCTGTTAAATCTACTTTAATGCAACTTTTCGCTGAATCTGGTAACACTGATATTGAAGGTATTGATACTACCAACGCTTGTTATGGTGGTACCAATGCTTTATTCAACACTATTAACTGGATGGAATCATCTTCATGGGATGGTCGTTTCGGTTTAGTTGTTGCTGGTGATATTGCTGTTTATGCTTCTGGTAATGCTAGACCAACTGGTGGTTGTGGTGTTTGTGCTATGTTAATTGGTCCAAACGCTCCAATAGTTATGGAACAAGGTAAATACTCGAAAAAAAAAAAAGAAAATTGTTAAAAACATAACGTATTCAACAATGAAAAATAAGATAGGAAACAAATAAAAAGGAATTAAATTGGGAAATGCAAAACTAAAAGAAAAAAATCTAAAAAGTAAAAGGATACTTAAATATTAAAATATGCATTTTGGCAACAGACTAAAACTATACCAATTAACAATTCCTTTTTAAGAAAAAATTTTGTTTGCTAAAAAAAACTTTTAGAAATATATACATCAAAAAAATAATTATTGATTTATAAAAATTTCAATCCAAAAAATATAGATATTAAAGCATTACTTTTTTATACTTTATTAAAATAAAGGTGTTAGAGCCTCTCACATGGAAGATGTTTATGATTTCTACAAGCCAAACCTCGCTTCTGAATTCCCAGAAGTTGATGGCCATTTATCTAACGTTTGTTACTTAAGATCTGTCGATATCTGTTACAACAGATACATCGAAAAGGTTCAAAAGCGTACCGGTGAAAAGATTGACATTGAAACCGTTCCATACTTTGTTTTCCACACTCCATACTCAAAGTTAGTTCAAAAATCTTTTGCTAGATTAGTAAGTATCAGTCATTAATAATGACGTAATAAAAAAAATATAATTTATGCTATAAAAAAATTGTGTGAAAGAAATTAATTGAAATCAAAATTTTTATTATTTTTATTATAATGTGATTAAAATGTATACTAGGCTTTCAATGACTTTATCAAGGACCAAGAAAATCCAAAATACGCTGGTTTAGAAGAACACAAGGGTAAGACTTTAAGTGAAACTTACTATGATAAACCACTTGAAAAAGCTTTCATGGCTTACACTAAAGAAAAGTTCCAAAAGCAAGTTATTCCATCCTTATTCATTCCAAAGAACTGTGGTAACATGTACTGTGGTTCTGTCTACTGTGCTTTAATTTCTTTAATCTCTCAAGTTTCATCTGAAGAATTAGTAAGTTTTTTAAACAAAAAAAAAAGATCAAAAGATATTATAAGAGTAATATAAATACTAAAGAAAAACTTTTTTTTTTTATCTTAAAATTTAATTAATATAAATAGTTAAATAAAAGAGTTGTTCTCTTCTCTTACGGTTCAGGTTTAGCTGCTTCTATGTATTCATTCAAAATCATGAAATCTACTGCTGATATTGCCAAGACCTTAAATATTAATGAAAGATTAGAAAGTAGAACCGAAGTCAAACCAGAAGAATTTGAAAAGATTATGTCTTTAAGAGAAAAGACTTATCAACTCAAGGATTACACTCCAGTTAGTACCACTGAAATGTTCCCAGGTACTTACTATCTTAAGCACATTGATGAAAAGTTCCGTAGAACTTACGAAAGATACCAATAAATTTAAAATTCAATCCTCCTTTTTAACTTAAAGAGAAAGAATTTTCGTAAAAGAAATAGATTTATTTAAAGAAAAATAAAAAAAAAAGAAATAATTGTTTTATCTAGAACATAAATGATCAAATATAATACACACCATCATAACGTTACATTCTAGAATTTTAAGTAATTTTTATATCTATTCAATAGAATACCAAAATTTAAGCAATAATTTTAATGCAAGAAAAAAAAAAAAAGATATACTCATACAAATTAGATTTTATTTATTCATAAATTAATTAAAATACTTTTAATAACAAACAACGAAAAACATAAATAATAATAATAATAATAATAATCATTAAATATATACTTTAAATAATAGAAAAACAATCTATAGATAATTTTCTTTATATGAATTTAAAATGCAATGATATATATAATATTTAAAAAAAAAAAAAAAAATGAATCATTTATGTTAATAATAAACGATTTTTCTTTAAATGATTGTTTTTTTATTATATTTTCAAATTTTTCAAATAATAAGCAAACAAAAAAATAAAAAAATAAAAAAAAAAAAATAAAAATCAATAATAATAAAAAAAATTAAAAAAATAATAATAATAAAATATTTTCTAGAAAATTAAGGTTTTTACTTATTTAGTTGATACATTTAAAAATTTTAGTACGCTGTTTTAAAACAATTTAAAAAAAAGTTTTTATATTTATTAAATTACCTTGAAAGTTAAGTTGTGTTTTTTTTTTTTTTTTTTTTTTTTTTTTTTTGATTGATTATATTTTTGACTATTGAAGAGGTTTGAATTTTTAAAACTGCTTTGTTACCCTTTTTTTTGGTTCCATTTAAATGAAATGGTAATAAGAATAGATATAGGAATATAACAATAGAAAAAAGAATGGTTACGGTAAAATGATGAAACATAGAGTGATTAATTTGTATATATAATGAATTATTCATTATATTATATATATATATTTAAAAACAGCCATTAACTACTAAAATTTAATTAAACGAAAAAAGGTTAAAGATTCCCCATCCCCACAAAGCAAATAAATATTAGAAAATTCCAATAACTGTTTAAATTTTTTTTTTTATTATTATTTTTTTCAAAATGAGAACAATTACTGATACTAATGATATATTCTCATGATTAATTAATTAATAATTATTACTAAGGATTTTTAATCGAAAGGTTTTTTTGGTTTGATTTTTTTGGTAGAGGTTATTAATCAAAAATTATAAAGTAGAAAATGATTTATTTACATTTTAATAAATTAACCTTTTTTTTTTTATTATTCAAAATAAAGGATTATTTTTTTTTTTTTTTTTTCAGTAATTTGACTAATATCTTTTTTTTTTTTTTGTAATTTTGAAATTTTAATGAATGATTTTAATAGTAAAATTATTCATTAAAATTTCCATTTATAAAGTTTTTTTCTTTTTTCTTTTTTTTTTTTTGCCTTTTTATTCTGGATTTAAAGCCCGGTTGAAATGTAAAAGTTTTACTAAACTTATAATTTAATATTAAAATATCAAATTAAATAAAAGGTTAAAAGATAACTAGGTTAGAAAAAAAAATGTTTTATTAAAATAATCTTAATTGATTTATAAATGAATAATTAAATTATATATTATGGTTAAAATAATTTCTTTTATTTTATTTAATAATATATTGCTAAAATATATAATAATAAGATTATTTAGTAGTAATACTCATTAAGTATTAATTATTATTAATAGTTAATAATTTATAGTTAATAATCTATAGCTAATAATTCATAGTTAATAATTTATAGTTAATAATTTATAGTTAATAATTTATAGTTAATAATTTATAGTTAACAATTTATAGTTAATAATCTTTACAAAGATTTTAATTTCATAACTATTCTAAACTATTTATACTATTTGTAATTTTACATTTAATAATAAAATAACTTTTCAATACATGATTATATTCATAATATATTTTATAATACTTAAACTAAACTTAAGACTTATTCCTAATTATTAAAAATAACTATTGTTTATATATTTATAATATTAATTATTTCTTAATTATAATATAATTCATTGAATATAATATTAATAATTATAATCCTCTAGTTCAAAGATTATAAATTATGTTATTGAAATAATTATTATAAAATAAAGTTAATTAGTTCCGGAAAATAATTTTGATTTAATTAAACAATAATTTTTATACTTTGAGTGAATGATTTATGTTTGATATATCAGGGGTGATCATTCTCTGAATAAACAATTAATCATTGCTAACAAAATATCTTTAAATTGGAATATCTCGTGAACCAGCAGAGATATTGACCTGATTTTAAGATATGTTGTTTGTCTCGAGCGTGGCTTTCTAACGAACGTAATTATAACCAAAACATTTTTATTCAAAAATCGTCATTCGTTGAGGAGATACGCGTGTTTTTTCTTATTCCATTTTAACGATAAGGGTTAAAGTTATTTATTATAAAAATTATTAAGGGTTAAGGTCATATTTTAACCTTTCCTAAATTTTTAAATATTTCTTAATAAAATTTTATAATTTATTTGAAAATAAAATATTTGTTGATTTTGAATTTTCATAAGTGATTTCACAATTCCAAGTGATCTTGAAATTGTAATTTCACTAGTATTCGTGACATGAAATTTTGGCATTATATTACTGACAAATTATTATAAATTTTATGCTTCCTCAAATGATGCGTTGACCGATATATTTGTGAATAATATAATGTTTTTAATAAATAATAAATTCTATATTATAATGATGAAACAATAAATTTAAAATAAAATAAAATATGTTTTATAATTAACAAATAAATCACTCAAAACTCGAAAATAAACTCTTATTATGTTTTAAATTAAATCTTTATTATATTTATAATTTATTTATTATCTGTTTATGTCTTTTATTCTCTATTTATTGTCCGCCCCTTTATAAAGAAGAATTTTATCTTCCTTTTATACATTTTCATTTATTACATGTATTATTATTTTTAACTATTAAATGTTATTATTACTATTGTTATTATTTATTAAAATTAAAAGAATAAATTAAAATTATGTCTTAGTATTATAAAATATTATAGAATATTACTTATTTGATTTTCTTATTACTTCAAAATGTTTAAATTTAGAAAAATTATTATAAATTATCATTGACTATCATTAAATGTATAATACCTTGAATAAAATAATTAAAATTTAAAATTAAAATAATATTAAAATAAAATTAAAATGAAATTAAAATATTAAAAGTATCAATTATTATAAACACTCATTTTATACAGAAACATAAAAGAGTTCTGTATTTTATCTTTGAAATTGTTATTATTGTTCTATTTCCAGGCTTTAAATTAATCACTTTTAGTAATAATTACTCAGTTATTTATTTGTTAATTTATATATATAAGTTTGAAAGAATTTCTAAAGAACACTTGGATAAAACACTAGAATTAATAATTTAATGTATATCATTTTATTTTTTTAGTTTATTTATTCATTTTTATTTACTTATTATTATTTTATTATTTTAATACATTTTTGGATTGAGTCGTTTTATTTTATTTAATAATTTATTTTATTATTATCTCTATTAAGTCGTTTTTATTCATAATTTATTATTTAATAAAGAGAATATTATTTATTTAAAGAAAGGGTTATATTTCCATAAAATTATTATTTATTCATTTTTAAGGGTTATTATCTTTTATTTTTATTATAAGTCGCTATGGGTTAAGTCGTGTTTATTCGGCTAGTTTTTATTACGTTTTTATGTGAGTAGCGTATCAAGATCCCCCCACTTAAGTTTGGACTTCGTCCCTGGAAGTCTCATTGTGCCAAGTATGATAATGAACTAAATTCTTTTGATGAACATTTCTTTCAGCTATTGCACCACTAATAGGGTCACATAATGTAGCAGTATTAAATTCCATTTTAATAATACGGAAAGGTCCCATGAAAAATGGATCTAACTTTCTTCTTGAAAAATTTCTAACAAGTACTAAATCACCAGCTGAGAATGCAGTATTCATTGAAGCTTTTTGTTTTCTTCTATTTTCCCATAATTTATTAGCATTCTGAATATTTTTGGTAACTTCAATAATCCATTCCCAATGTGTAGTAAATTTATTTATTAAATATTCTTCTGGAGTTTCGTATTCATTTTTATTATTATATTCTATCATAAGTTCAAATGGTTGAAGGTCAGTACGACCATATAATAATTCAAAACTAGAAAATTTTGTTACTTCATTTTTACAAGTACGTAGAGCCCATAGAGCAGATGGTAGAACTTCGTCCCATTCTTTATTTGAGTTTCCTAGTAGTCGAATATTTTTAACAATTTCTCTATTACGATTTTCTACTTGCCCATTTGTTTCTGGATGATAAGTGCTAGAATATTGAACATATATACCATATAAATCAAGGAAGCCTTTAGTAGCATCAGAAGTAAATTGTGGACCATTATCAGTAATTAATATTTCCGGAGTACCATGTCTAGAAAATACATTTGTAAGAAATTTTATAACATCCGTAGATTCAATTGACTTTAGTGGTTCAGCTTCAACCCATTTGGTAAAATAGTCTACAAGTACTATTATATATTTATTATTATTTTTAGTTATTGGTAGTGGTCCAATAATATCTAAACCAACTCTAGTGAATGGTAGACCTGGTTTTGTAGCAAATGATTCAGTACCACTATTAATAGGTTGAGGTCTCTTTAATTGACAATCATGGCAAGTTTTTACAAGTAGTTCTACATCTTTAGACATATTTTTCCAATAATAATTTTTCTTTAATCGGTTATAAGTTTTATAAAATCCTTCATGACCTATTGAATGTGCAGCTAATAGTAATTCTATTTTCTCTTCTTTATCTTCGACAACTTTTCTGATATTGTCACCATCTTTATAGTACTTTATTCCATTTATTAAGATAATTTTCTTTTTAAGAAAGTCTTTAATTTTATTACTTCCTGGATATTCATTAGAATTATTTTCACTGGTGGTACCAATAGATGTATCAGTTACTTCAGTTACAAGTACAGCTTCTAAGTCAGTATCATTATCTAATACTTCTTCTTTTTCATTTTCAAATGAAACGGAGGATATTTTTATTTTATTTTCTATATTAAAATAATTATTTTTATCAATATTAAAAATATTAGATGGTTCAAATGAATGAATTTTATTAAGATTATTATTATTGTGGATGTTAGAATTATAATAGTTAGTTGTAGTATTTTCATTTAATTTAGGAAAATCATTTTTATTTATATCTATTTTATTATTTAAGTAGCAAGTGTTATTTAAGTCATTGATATCACTATTCATTACTTCATTATAAACAATATCATTATTATATTCAGATAATTCATTTATTTCATTATTTTTAAAATAATTATTATTCTTGCTTTTATCAATATCATTTTTAAAATTTATATTTATATTTTTACTCCCATGTGAATTATTATTAGTAGAGATATAATTATTTAAATCAACATTATTAAGTTTAGAATATTTAATTGAATTTACACTTTCATTAACACAAGAATTTTTATTAAAGTCAATATTTTTATCAATATAAGGATTAATATTGTTATTTTTATTTATTTCATTATCATTAATACATGAATTATTAAAATTACAAGAATAAACTATATTTTCATTATTTTTAGAGTAAAAATCTTTATTTGAATTTAAAATATTATTTTTAGTAGTTTCACCATCATTATTATTAAAGGTAGCTAGTGAAATTTTTATATCATTTTTATTGTCTGGTATTAGTCTAGATAATGCATCAGCGACTACATTTTTCTTTCCTTGTTCATATTTGACTTTTACCTTGAGCATACTAAGTGTAGTAACCCAGCGTGTTTGACGAGCATTATTTGGTTCTTTATTATTAAATAAGCCAACTAAAGGTTTATGGTCAGTATATAATATCGTTTCTTCTTTATTCCCACTTATATAAGATTTAAATTTCTTACAACAATAAAAAGCTGCGGTTCCTTCTAAGTCAGTTATACTATAATTAATTTCACTATCATTTAAAGACCTACTAACATAATGAATTGGATGTTCAACATTATTTTCATCTTTTTGAAGTAATACACCACCAATACCATTAAGTGATGCATCAGTTCTTATAATAAAATATTTATCATAGTCAGGATATTTTAAAATAGGAGACTTAATCAGTCTTTCTTTTAGTATTTGGAAACTTTGTTCAGTTTCAGATGTCCATTCAAATTTCATACCCTTTTTTAATAATTTAAATAATGGATGAGCAATTTGGGCAAAATCTTTTATAAACTTCCTGTAATATCCTATAGCTCCTAAAAATGATCTTAGCTGTGTAAGGTTTGTTGGTGACTTCCAATTTTTAATAGTTTCAATTTTCTTTTCAACTGGTTTGACACCTTCTACTGATAGAATATGACCAAGGACCTCTACTTCTTGTTTTAAGAAATGACATTTTGAAAGATTTGCTTTTATACCATTTTCTTTTATTATATTAAAAACCTTTTGAAGATCTAATATATGTTGTTCAAGACTTGGAGAAAATACTAAAAGGTCATCCATATAAACAAATAAACATTTTCCAATAAGTGGTAGAAATATACGGTTCATTTCTCTTTGAAAGGTTGCTGGAGCATTACATAAACCAAAAGGCATTACTTTGTAATTATAATTTCCAAATATTGTTGTAAAACATGTTTTATCAATATCTTCTTTCTTCATTGGTATTTGATGAAAACCAGAGAATAAATCCAATGTAGATAAATATTTTACATTATTACCAATAGAAAATAATATTTCTTCAATATATGGAAGTGGATATGAATCTTTTATTGTTATAGAATTTAATTTTCTATAATCTACACACATCCTCCATTTTCCATTCTTTTTTGGTACTAATAAAACTGGAGAAGACCAAGATGATTGTGATGGTTCTATTAAATCATTCTTTAAAAGCTTTCCTATTTCTTCTTTTAGAATTTCCATATGTTCTTTATTAGAAATACGATACATTTTCTGTTTAATAGGATCATCTTGATTTAATTTAATTTCATGAGCTAATAATTTTGATTTACCCAAATCATCAGTATCATTAGCTAGAACATCTATATTAGTTATTAAAAGATTCTTCAGTTGGTCTTTTGCTTCTTTTTGTGTTTCATCAACTATTTTATTAATAAGTTGTAATTTAGAATCACTAGTAGTTTTAATTTCTAAATCTTGATATTTATCATTCTGACTAGTTAAGTAATATATTAATGCATCTTGATTAATTTCTTCATCAAATTCTTCTATTAAGTTAGTTTGATTCATTTCATTAATACTTTCAAAAGATCCAATTTTGTGAATATCATCAGTTTTCTGATATAAAGTATGATCAGAAAAGTCCATAATTAATTTCATATTAGCTAAAGTTTCTACACCAATTAAGACCTGGAATATATCTTCTTTTTCAATAAGTCTAAATATTTCTTTAGATGTTATATTACCAATAGTAATTTCAATTTCATATAGATGCGACTCAATAGTAGTATTGGAATAAGCTTGATATAAAGTTTCTCTAATTTTTGAAACTGGTTTTAATGGAATATTATTTTCTAATAAGAATTTTCTAGTAATCATATTTATAGATGAACAGGAATCCAAATATACAGTAGTTTCTATTCCTTCTATTTTGCATTTTGATTTCACAACTTTATCTTTTCTTATGGTGGAAAGAATTGTAGATTCATCCTCAATAATTTTAGTAAATTTTAATGCTTTTGAAAGTTCTGTTTTTAATTTAGGACTAATTTCAAGTAGTTGACCTATTGTTATATTTGCAAATTTTTCTCCTATATCTTTAGTTATATTATATTTTTCTTGATCTGCTGATATAACTAATCTTTTTGTACCTTTTTCATTTGGTACATCTTTTTCTTTTTGACTTGGAAGTTCAATCTCTTTTGCTAATTCTATTATTTCCTTTTCTCGTTCTTTTTTATTATTTCGTTTAGCTTTATCTATAGTGGGTTGATTAATGAATGAAGGATCTAATTGTTTTAATGCTTCTGTTGAATTAGTGTTATTATTAATATTATTATCATTAATGTTATTATCTATTTTATTACTTTCATTATTATTTATATTAGTGTCATTATTCATACTCATATTATTATTAATATTATTATTATAATTATTATTAAGATTATTATTATTATTATTTTCATTTTCAATTACAGTCTCCATTTCTACTTCATTATTTGGAACTTCAATTATATCTTCATAAGTATTATTTAATGGTTCTCTAGTCTCATTACTTGGAACTCTAATTGGTTGTGGATTGTCACTTAATTTTTCTTTGGTAGTTCTTTTATATGGTTTAATATCAGTATTCTTTTTAGCTTTTCTTATTACTGGAATAGTAATTTCTTCATTTACTGGTACTGATATTGTAGCAAAAGTAGTATTGGTTTGATTTATGGGAGTATTCCTTCTCCCACTCATAAGTTTAAATGATTTTGATTAGAGTTTATAAGGCCTTGTTTTTCCATTTCTGCAAGTTCTTGGAATGTATATTTGCAATCTTGCATTTTGTGGCCTACTTGTTGACATCTAAAACATTTATTTCTTTGAGACTGGTTAAACATATTCACTTGACTTTGAGATGTAGTTTGATTAACTTTATTAGTAGTAGTATTCATTTTATTAGCATTAACATTATTAGAATAATTAGTGGAATTTTGATATGATTTATTTTCTTCCATATTGGAATAATTATTGTTATTAAATGTACTAGAATTATAAGGGTATTTACTATAACCATTATTATATGCATTTTGATCACCTTGATAGTTGTTATAATTATTGTTATAATTATTATTATAATTGTTACTATAACTATTATTATTAGTATTGAAATTATTTGGGTAATTATTTCTGTAATTATTTCTCTTATTAAAACGTTGATTTCTCATATTATAGTTTCCATTGAATCGCATATTATAATTATTATAATTATTATTATTATCATAATTATTATTATAGTTATTATTGTAGTATCCATTATAAGTATATGGACTATCATTATTATTAAAATAATTATAATTAGTTCCACCACTATGTTGAGTAAATAGATTATAATTTTGGTTTTGATATGGATCAAAGTAAGGTTGGTTATCAGTAAACATATTTACATTATGATACTGAGGAACTTCAGTTGCTGATTCAGCTAATTCGGCAACCTTAAAAGCGGCTTCTATATCTTTAGGTTGGGCAGTGATTACTTGAGTTCTGATAAAAGGACGAGAAATAATGGAATTAGTATAATCCTTAACAGTAACGAATAGTTGGGATCCAACATTAAGATTTTTATATAAGTTTCCGTATCTCCAGTTGAAATCCTTAATACTTTCTCCTCTTCTAATTTTTAGAGACTTAACATTGAAGCATTTTTCTTGAGGCGTGATTTCTAAGTATTCTTCAATAGCCTCTTTAATATCTTCGATACTAGGATAATTTGTTCCAGTATCACTTTCTGTTTTTAAGTCATCAATGATTCCTTTTAATCTACCTTGGACACATTCCTTTGCCCAAGCGAATATCTTTTTGGGATCATTGATGTCAGATAGGTCCATAACTCTGCTGAATTCTTCAGCCCAGCTTTCGATATCCCTATCTTGACTACCAATTCTAGGTAGCATTTTAGTGATTTCACTGATCTTCATTTTTGTATATATAAATTTCTTATAAGGTAAAATAATTAAAATAAAAGAATAATTTAATTTGAAATAAATGATAATAAAGAAAATAATTGGAATTTATATATTATATATATATATATGTGTTTTGAACTTTAATAATATAATAATATTAATAATATTTATAAAATTAAAAATGAAAAGAATTGAATATATAAATAATTGATAAATTGATAAAGTATAAAATAATATAAAATTTATAAATTTTTTTTTTTTTTTTTTTTTTTTTTTTTTTTTTTGAAAAAAAATTAAAGAAAATTATTTAGAAATTGAGAAGTATATTAAAGAAAAATAAAAGAATAAAAAATAAGTAATACAACAGAAATCTATATATATATTGTATAAATTATATATATTATATGGATTATATAAATTATAAAAATTATATAAATAATGAAATTTAATATTGAATGAGATCAGATCGGAGAAGTATTTTATAGAAAGTATATTATATTATTATTATTAGTCAGGAATAATAGAAGCTTTACGGAATAATATCTAATTATAAATTTAAATGCAATTTATTAACTCTCAATTTTAAATGATCAAGGAAGAATGAAAGAATAATTTTTTTTTTTTTTTTTTTTTTTTTTTGCAATTAGGAATTTATAAGAATATGTATATTTTTTTTTATTTAATTTAATTATAATAGTTTATATATATTGTTACAATTATTTATTTATTTTTAGGCACCCGAGGCACAGTGACTATAAAGACTTTCGGATCCCTACTAAACCCCCACCTTTAAATGATAAATTTTCACTTCCAAAGTTCTGCTCCTTACTCAGGATTTTCAGCCGAACTTGCTACTCTCTTACTTGAGAATCAAATAAAGGCTGTCTAGTATACCTACTCCCTCTTGCTGAGTGTGTACCCGCCTTACTCTCTAAATAATAATTGCTTTAATTATTGCTATATTTCGAACTCAGTCTATTATATAACAACAACCAATATATACTTACTATTTTTTTTTTTTGTTATAATTTAAATTAAAAAATTTTTAGTCAATAATTAAGAATATTGAAATAAATTATTCGCTTAATATGTAGGTAGCCTTAAGCTAAGAAGTTTTTCATTCAACAGCCGCCTCTACAAATAAGCACTGGTGAATTAATTTATTCTCTTAATTAAGAAATAAAAATTGTATATTTAATTCAAATTATGATCTTATTATTAACTGCTGAGAAGGATTAACTTTTTTCCTAGTTTTTACTATCACACTGATCCCCTGGATAGATCAGAAATATAACAAACTAACTGAATGGATTAAGTTATCCTTATTAATAATAAGAACGGAAACGATTATAGGAATTATAGAAATTTTCTTCCTTGTGTAACGTATATGACTAACTATTAATCACTTAATCTTTAATTTCTTAAATACCCTTTTTAGAAATATTAAAATTTTTATAATTTTAAAATTATATATATTTCCTTTTATATATATAATTAAATTTTTTTTTTTTTTTTTTTTTTTTATTATTATTATTATTATTATAGAAGAATATATAATAAAATTAAATTAAGTGTAAACTGTTTTTTTATAAACGCTTAATATCTTAGAATTTATTAGTATTATTATTAATATTATTCTTTTTCATATCTTTGGTCACGCCCGGATTCTCCACCAAAATTTTATGATGCGTTGACCGATATATTTTTGAATAATATAATATTTTTAATAAATAATAAATTCTAATATTTATGATGAAACAATAAATTTAAAATAAAATAAAATATGTTTTATAATTAACAAATAAATCACTCAAAAACTCGAAAATAAACTCTTTTTATTATGTTTAAATTATCTCTTTATTATATTTATAATTTATTTATTGTCTATTTATTGTCCCCCCTTTATAAAGAAGAATTTTATCTTCCTTTTATACATTTTCATTTATTACATGTATTATTATTTTTAACTATTAAATGTTATTATTACTATTGTTATTATTTATTAAAATTAAAAGAATAAATTAAAATTATGTCTTAGTATTATAAAATATTATAGAATATTACTTATTTGATTTTCTTATTACTTCAAAATGTTTAAATTTAGAAAAATTATTATAAATTATCATTGACTATCATTAAATGTATAATACCTTGAATAAAATAATTAAAATTTAAAATTAAAATAATATTAAAATAAAATTAAAATGAAATTAAAATATTAAAAGTATCAATTATTATAAACACTCATTTTATACAGAAACATAAAAGAGTTCTGTATTTTATCTTTGAAATTGTTATTATTGTTCTATTTCCAGGCTTTAAATTAATCACTTTTAGTAATAATTACTCAGTTATTTATTTGTTAATTTATATATATAAGTTTGAAAGAATTTCTAAAGAACACTTGGATAAAACACTAGAATTAATAATTTAATGTATATCATTTTATTTTTTTAGTTTATTTATTCATTTTTATTTACTTATTATTATTTTATTATTTTAATACATTTTTGGATTGAGTCGTTTTATTTTATTTAATAATTTATTTTATTATTATCTCTATTAAGTCGTTTTTATTCATAATTTATTATTTAATAAAGAGAATATTATTTATTTAAAAGAAAGGGTTATATTTCCATAAAATTATTATTTATTCATTTTTAAGGGTTATTATCTTTTATTTTTATTATAAGTCGCTATGGGTTAAGTCGTGTTTATTCGGCTAGTTTTTATTACGTTTTTATGTGAGTAGCGTATCAAGATCCCCCCACTTAAGTTTGGACTTCGTCCCTGGAAGTCTCATTGTGCCAAGTATGATAATGAACTAAATTCTTTTGATGAACATTTCTTTCAGCTATTGCACCACTAATAGGGTCACATAATGTAGCAGTATTAAATTCCATTTTAATAATACGGAAAGGTCCCATGAAAAATGGATCTAACTTTCTTCTTGAAAAATTTCTAACAAGTACTAAATCACCAGCTGAGAATGCAGTATTCATTGAAGCTTTTTGTTTTCTTCTATTTTCCCATAATTTATTAGCATTCTGAATATTTTTGGTAACTTCAATAATCCATTCCCAATGTGTAGTAAATTTATTTATTAAATATTCTTCTGGAGTTTCGTATTCATTTTTATTATTATATTCTATCATAAGTTCAAATGGTTGAAGGTCAGTACGACCATATAATAATTCAAAACTAGAAAATTTTGTTACTTCATTTTTACAAGTACGTAGAGCCCATAGAGCAGATGGTAGAACTTCGTCCCATTCTTTATTTGAGTTTCCTAGTAGTCGAATATTTTTAACAATTTCTCTATTACGATTTTCTACTTGCCCATTTGTTTCTGGATGATAAGTGCTAGAATATTGAACATATATACCATATAAATCAAGGAAGCCTTTAGTAGCATCAGAAGTAAATTGTGGACCATTATCAGTAATTAATATTTCCGGAGTACCATGTCTAGAAAATACATTTGTAAGAAATTTTATAACATCCGTAGATTCAATTGACTTTAGTGGTTCAGCTTCAACCCATTTGGTAAAATAGTCTACAAGTACTATTATATATTTATTATTATTTTTAGTTATTGGTAGTGGTCCAATAATATCTAAACCAACTCTAGTGAATGGTAGACCTGGTTTTGTAGCAAATGATTCAGTACCACTATTAATAGGTTGAGGTCTCTTTAATTGACAATCATGGCAAGTTTTTACAAGTAGTTCTACATCTTTAGACATATTTTTCCAATAATAATTTTTCTTTAATCGGTTATAAGTTTTATAAAATCCTTCATGACCTATTGAATGTGCAGCTAATAGTAATTCTATTTTCTCTTCTTTATCTTCGACAACTTTTCTGATATTGTCACCATCTTTATAGTACTTTATTCCATTTATTAAGATAATTTTCTTTTTAAGAAAGTCTTTAATTTTATTACTTCCTGGATATTCATTAGAATTATTTTCACTGGTGGTACCAATAGATGTATCAGTTACTTCAGTTACAAGTACAGCTTCTAAGTCAGTATCATTATCTAATACTTCTTCTTTTTCATTTTCAAATGAAACGGAGGATATTTTTATTTTATTTTCTATATTAAAATAATTATTTTTATCAATATTAAAAATATTAGATGGTTCAAATGAATGAATTTTATTAAGATTATTATTATTGTGGATGTTAGAATTATAATAGTTAGTTGTAGTATTTTCATTTAATTTAGGAAAATCATTTTTATTTATATCTATTTTATTATTTAAGTAGCAAGTGTTATTTAAGTCATTGATATCACTATTCATTACTTCATTATAAACAATATCATTATTATATTCAGATAATTCATTTATTTCATTATTTTTAAAATAATTATTATTCTTGCTTTTATCAATATCATTTTTAAAATTTATATTTATATTTTTACTCCCATGTGAATTATTATTAGTAGAGATATAATTATTTAAATCAACATTATTAAGTTTAGAATATTTAATTGAATTTACACTTTCATTAACACAAGAATTTTTATTAAGGTCAATATTTTTATCAATATAAGGATTAATATTGTTATTTTTATTTATTTCATTATCATTAATACATGAATTATTAAAATTACAAGAATAAACTATATTTTCATTATTTTTAGAGTAAAAATCTTTATTTGAATTTAAAATATTATTTTTAGTAGTTTCACCATCATTATTATTAAAGGTAGCTAGTGAAATTTTTATATCATTTTTATTGTCTGGTATTAGTCTAGATAATGCATCAGCGACTACATTTTTCTTTCCTTGTTCATATTTGACTTTTACCTTGAGCATACTAAGTGTAGTAACCCAGCGTGTTTGACGAGCATTATTTGGTTCTTTATTATTAAATAAGCCAACTAAAGGTTTATGGTCAGTATATAATATCGTTTCTTCTTTATTCCCACTTATATAAGATTTAAATTTCTTACAACAATAAAAAGCTGCGGTTCCTTCTAAGTCAGTTATACTATAATTAATTTCACTATCATTTAAAGACCTACTAACATAATGAATTGGATGTTCAACATTATTTTCATCTTTTTGAAGTAATACACCACCAATACCATTAAGTGATGCATCAGTTCTTATAATAAAATATTTATCATAGTCAGGATATTTTAAAATAGGAGACTTAATCAGTCTTTCTTTTAGTATTTGGAAACTTTGTTCAGTTTCAGATGTCCATTCAAATTTCATACCCTTTTTTAATAATTTAAATAATGGATGAGCAATTTGGGCAAAATCTTTTATAAACTTCCTGTAATATCCTATAGCTCCTAAAAATGATCTTAGCTGTGTAAGGTTTGTTGGTGACTTCCAATTTTTAATAGTTTCAATTTTCTTTTCAACTGGTTTGACACCTTCTACTGATAGAATATGACCAAGGACCTCTACTTCTTGTTTTAAGAAATGACATTTTGAAAGATTTGCTTTTATACCATTTTCTTTTATTATATTAAAAACCTTTTGAAGATCTAATATATGTTGTTCAAGACTTGGAGAAAATACTAAAAGGTCATCCATATAAACAAATAAACATTTTCCAATAAGTGGTAGAAATATACGGTTCATTTCTCTTTGAAAGGTTGCTGGAGCATTACATAAACCAAAAGGCATTACTTTGTAATTATAATTTCCAAATATTGTTGTAAAACATGTTTTATCAATATCTTCTTTCTTCATTGGTATTTGATGAAAACCAGAGAATAAATCCAATGTAGATAAATATTTTACATTATTACCAATAGAAAATAATATTTCTTAATATATGGAAGTGGATATGAATCTTTTATTGTTATAGAATTTAATTTTCTATAATCTACACACATCCTCCATTTTCCATTCTTTTTTGGTACTAATAAAACTGGAGAAGACCAAGATGATTGTGATGGTTCTATTAAATCATTCTTTAAAAGCTTTCCTATTTCTTCTTTTAGAATTTCCATATGTTCTTTATTAGAAATACGATACATTTTCTGTTTAATAGGATCATCTTGATTTAATTTAATTTCATGAGCTAATAATTTTGATTTACCCAAATCATCAGTATCATTAGCTAGAACATCTATATTAGTTATTAAAAGATTCTTCAGTTGGTCTTTTGCTTCTTTTTGTGTTTCATCAACTATTTTATTAATAAGTTGTAATTTAGAATCACTAGTAGTTTTAATTTCTAAATCTTGATATTTATCATTCTGACTAGTTAAGTAATATATTAATGCATCTTGATTAATTTCTTCATCAAATTCTTCTATTAAGTTAGT
The DNA here is from genome assembly GCA_002104945.1 of Piromyces finnis. NCBI lineage: Eukaryota > Fungi > Neocallimastigomycota > Neocallimastigomycetes > Neocallimastigales > Neocallimastigaceae > Piromyces > Piromyces finnis. The sequence continues at coordinate 383,349 of MCFH01000007.1, read as the reverse complement.
TTGATTCATTTCATTAATACTTTCAAAAGATCCAATTTTGTGAATATCATCAGTTTTCTGATATAAAGTATGATCAGAAAAGTCCATAATTAATTTCATATTAGCTAAAGTTTCTACACCAATTAAGACCTGGAATATATCTTCTTTTTCAATAAGTCTAAATATTTCTTTAGATGTTATATTACCAATAGTAATTTCAATTTCATATAGATGCGACTCAATAGTAGTATTGGAATAAGCTTGATATAAAGTTTCTCTAATTTTTGAAACTGGTTTTAATGGAATATTATTTTCTAATAAGAATTTTCTAGTAATCATATTTATAGATGAACAGGAATCCAAATATACAGTAGTTTCTATTCCTTCTATTTTGCATTTTGATTTCACAACTTTATCTTTTCTTATGGTGGAAAGAATTGTAGATTCATCCTCAATAATTTTAGTAAATTTTAATGCTTTTGAAAGTTCTGTTTTTAATTTAGGACTAATTTCAAGTAGTTGACCTATTGTTATATTTGCAAATTTTTCTCCTATATCTTTAGTTATATTATATTTTTCTTGATCTGCTGATATAACTAATCTTTTTGTACCTTTTTCATTTGGTACATCTTTTTCTTTTTGACTTGGAAGTTCAATATCTTTTGCTAATTCTATTATTTCCTTTTCTCGTTCTTTTTTATTATTTCGTTTAGCTTTATCTATAGTGGGTTGATTAATGAATGAAGGATCTAATTGTTTTAATGCTTCTGTTGAATTAGTGTTATTATTAATATTATTATCATTAATGTTATTATCTATTTTATTACTTTCATTATTATTTATATTAGTGTCATTATTCATACTCATATTATTATTAATATTATTATTATAATTATTATTAAGATTATTATTATTATTATTATTTTCATTTTCAATTACAGTCTCCATTTCTACTTCATTATTTGGAACTTCAATTATATCTTCATAAGTATTATTTAATGGTTCTCTAGTCTCATTACTTGGAACTCTAATTGGTTGTGGATTGTCACTTAATTTTTCTTTGGTAGTTCTTTTATATGGTTTAATATCAGTATTCTTTTTAGCTTTTCTTATTACTGGAATAGTAATTTCTTCATTTACTGGTACTGATATTGTAGCAAAAGTAGTATTGGTTTGATTTATGGGAGTATTCCTTCTCCCACTCATAAGTTTAAATGATTTTGATTAGAGTTTATAAGGCCTTGTTTTTCCATTTCTGCAAGTTCTTGGAATGTATATTTGCAATCTTGCATTTTGTGGCCTACTTGTTGACATCTAAAACATTTATTTCTTTGAGACTGGTTAAACATATTCACTTGACTTTGAGATGTAGTTTGATTAACTCTATTAGTAGTAGTATTCATTTTATTAGCATTAACATTATTAGAATAATTAGTGGAATTTTGATATGATTTATTTTCTTCCATATTGGAATAATTATTGTTATTAAATGTACTAGAATTATAAGGGTATTTACTATAACCATTATTATATGCATTTTGATCACCTTGATAGTTGTTATAATTATTGTTATAATTATTATTATAATTGTTACTATAACTATTATTATTAGTATTGAAATTATTTGGGTAATTATTTCTGTAATTATTTCTCTTATTAAAACGTTGATTTCTCATATTATAGTTTCCATTGAATCGCATATTATAATTATTATAATTATTATTATTATCATAATTATTATTATAGTTATTATTGTAGTATCCATTATAAGTATATGGACTATCATTATTATTAAAATAATTATAATTAGTTCCACCACTATGTTGAGTAAATAGATTATAATTTTGGTTTTGATATGGATCAAAGTAGGGTTGGTTATCAGTAAACATATTTACATTATGATACTGAGGAACTTCAGTTGCTGATTCAGCTAATTCGGCAACCTTAAAAGCGGCTTCTATATCTTTAGGTTGGGCAGTGATTACTTGAGTTCTGATAAAAGGACGAGAAATAATGGAATTAGTATAATCCTTAACAGTAACGAATAGTTGGGATCCAACATTAAGATTTTTATATAAGTTTCCGTATCTCCAGTTGAAATCCTTAATACTTTCTCCTCTTCTAATTTTTAGAGACTTAACATTGAAGCATTTTTCTTGAGGCGTGATTTCTAAGTATTCTTCAATAGCCTCTTTAATATCTTCGATACTAGGATAATTTGTTCCAGTATCACTTTCTGTTTTTAAGTCATCAATGATTCCTTTTAATCTACCTTGGACACATTCCTTTGCCCAAGCGAATATCTTTTTGGGATCATTGATATCAGATAGGTCCATAACTCTGCTGAATTCTTCAGCCCAGCTTTCGATATCCCTATCTTGACTACCAATTCTAGGTAGTATTTTAGTGATTTCACTGATCTTCATTTTTGTATATATAAATTTCTTATAAGGTAAAATAATTAAAATAAAAGAATAATTTAATTTGAAATAAATGATAATAAAGAAAATAATTGGAATTTATATATTATATATATATATATGTGTTTTGAACTTTAATAATATAATAATATTAATAATATTTATAAAATTAAAAATGAAAAGAATTGAATATATAAATAATTGATAAATTGATAAAGTATAAAATAATATAAAATTTATAAATTTTTTTTTTTTTTTTTTTTTTTTTTTTTTTTTGAAAAAAAATTAAAGAAAATTATTTAGAAATTGAGAAGTATATTAAGGAAAAATAAAAGAATAAAAAATAAGTAATACAACAGAAATCTATATATATATTGTATAAATTATATATATTATATGGATTATATAAATTATAAAAATTATATAAATAATGAAATTTAATATTGAATGAGATCAGATCGGAGAAGTATTTTATAGAAAGTATATTATATTATTATTATTAGTCAGGAATAATAGAAGCTTTACGGAATAATATCTAATTATAAATTTAAATGCTATTTATTAACTCTCAATTTTAAATGATCAAGGAAGAATGAAAGAATAATTTTTTTTTTTTTTTTTTTTTTTTTTGCAATTAGGAATTTATAAGAATATGTATATTTTTTTTTATTTAATTTAATTATAATAGTTTATATATATTGTTACAATTATTTATTTATTTTTAGGCACCCGAGGCACAGTGACTATAAAGACTTTCGGATCCCTACTAAACCCCCACCTTTAAATGATAAATTTTCACTTCCAAAGTTCTGCTCCTTACTCAGGATTTTCAGCCGAACTTGCTACTCTCTTACTTGAGAATCAAATAAAGGCTGTCTAGTATACCTACTCCCTCTTGCTGAGTGTGTACCCGCCTTACTCTCTAAATAATAATTGCTTTAATTATTGCTATATTTCGAACTCAGTCTATTATATAACAACAACCAATATATACTTACTATTTTTTTTTTTTGTTATAATTTAAATTAAAAAATTTTTAGTCAATAATTAAGAATATTGAAATAAATTATTCGCTTAATATGTAGGTAGCCTTAAGCTAAGAAGTTTTTCATTCAACAGCCGCCTCTACAAATAAGCACTGGTGAATTAATTTATTCTCTTAATTAAGAAATAAAAATTGTATATTTAATTCAAATTATGATCTTATTATTAACTGCTGAGAAGGATTAACTTTTTTCCTAGTTTTTACTATCACACTGATCCCCTGGATAGATCAGAAATATAACAAACTAACTGAATGGATTAAGTTATCCTTATTAATAATAAGAACGGAAACGATTATAGGAATTATAGAAATTTTCTTCCTTGTGTAACGTATATGACTAACTATTAATCACTTAATCTTTAATTTCTTAAATACCCTTTTTAGAAATATTAAAATTTTTATAATTTTAAAATTATATATATTTCCTTTTATATATATAATTAAATTTTTTTTTTTTTTTTTTTTTTTTTTTATTATTATTATTATTATTATAGAAGAATATATAATAAAATTAAATTAAGTGTAAACTGTTTTTTTATAAACGCTTAATATCTTAGAATTTATTAGTATTATTATTAATATTATTCTTTTTCATATCTTTGGTCACGCCCGGATTCTCCACCAAAATTTTATGATGCGTTGACCGATATATTTGTGAATAATATAATGTTTTTAATAAATAATAAATTCTATATTATAATGATGAAACAATAAATTTAAAATAAAATAAAATATGTTTTATAATTAACAAATAAATCACTCAAAAACTCGAAAATAAACTCTTTTTATTATGTTTAAATTATCTCTTTATTATATTTATAATTTATTTATTGTCTATTTATTGTCCCCCCTTTATAAAGAAGAATTTTATCTTCCTTTTATACATTTTCATTTATTACATGTATTATTATTTTTAACTATTGAATGTTATTATTACTATTGTTATTATTTATTAAAATTAAAAGAATAAATTAAAATTATGTCTTAGTATTATAAAATATTATAGAATATTACTTATTTGATTTTCTTATTACTTCAAAATGTTTAAATTTAGAAAAATTATTATAAATTATCATTGACTATCATTAAATGTATAATACCTTGAATAAAATAATTAAAATTTAAAATTAAAATAATATTAAAATAAAATTAAAATGAAATTAAAATATTAAAAGTATCAATTATTATAAACACTCATTTTATACAGAAACATAAAAGAGTTCTGTATTTTATCTTTGAAATTGTTATTATTGTTCTATTTCCAGGCTTTAAATTAATCACTTTTAGTAATAATTACTCAGTTATTTATTTGTTAATTTATATATATAAGTTTGAAAGAATTTCTAAAGAACACTTGGATAAAACACTAGAATTAATAATTTAATGTATATCATTTTATTTTTTTAGTTTATTTATTCATTTTTATTTACTTATTATTATTTTATTATTTTAATACATTTTTGGATTGAGTCGTTTTATTTTATTTAATAATTTATTTTATTATTATCTCTATTAAGTCGTTTTTATTCATAATTTATTATTTAATAAAGAGAATATTATTTATTTAAAAGAAAGGGTTATATTTCCATAAAATTATTATTTATTCATTTTTAAGGGTTATTATCTTTTATTTTTATTATAAGTCGCTATGGGTTAAGTCGTGTTTATTCGGCTAGTTTTTATTACGTTTTTATGTGAGTAGCGTATCAACAATAACAACTGAATGTCAGTTTGTCCGAGTGGTTAAGGAGTCAGACTTGAAATCTGATGGGCTCTGCCCGCGCAGGTTCAAACCCTGCAGATGACGTTTTTAAATAAATTTTAATGATAAATTTATTACTAAATTATATTATTTTGTAATATTTTATTGTTTAAATATAATTGAAATTTAAATTTGTTATAACAATTAATTTTAATATAAAAAGCTTAATTTTTAAACACTATTAATATTATAAAAATATTTGAATATATATATATTATATATATAAATTTAAAATTTTTTAGATAGTGCCATTTGTCTTAACAATTCAGCATTGCACAAACCAGTTTCATCGACTAGTTTTGAAAATTCAGTATTATGGATAGGAATTAATTCTTTATTTGATCCATTTTCAAAAAGTAGATTCTTTGGTGAATCATATTCAATAAGTTCACCTTTATCCAATACTAAAATTTTATCATAATCAATAATAGTATTTAGACGGTGTGCAATTGTTATTATTGTTGATTCATTAAAATTGTTACGAAGTGCTTTTTGAATAATAGAATCTGTTTCAATATCACATGAAGCAGTAGCTTCATCCATAATAATAATATGACTATTACGTATCATAGCACGCGCTAAACAAAATAGTTGTTTTTGACCTACACTAAAGTTTTCTCCATGGCATAAAACTTCAGCTTCTAACTTATTTTCCATATTCATAACTAATTCCTTCACACCAGAATTTTCTAATGCATCCCAAATTTCACTATCTGTATGCTCATTAAGTGGGTCCATATTAAAACGAATAGTACCAGAGAAAAGAACTGGTTCTTGCGGTATAATTGAAATATTTTTGCGAAGATTAGAGAGTTTCATGTCAAGAATTGATATGTCATCAATGGTAATTGATGAACCTAATTCAGGTTCTACCATTCGGAATAGATTCATAATAATACTAGATTTACCAGCACCAGTACGACCGACTATACCAACTTTTTCACATGAATTAATATCTAGAGAGATATTTCGAATAGTTGGTGGTAAGTATGGTGCATAACTCATAGTTAAGTTTCTAATCTCCACTTTTCCTTGGGTTGGCCAACCTAATGGTGCTTCTTTTCCATCTTGTTTTTCAGTTTCAACTTCTTCTGCATAATGAAGAAGACGTTCTGCGGAATTCATATATATCTCGGTATTACAAAGATTACGAACTGTAGTATTAAGATTAGATGTTAGTTGAAGAGCATATGATAAACTTAAACCTAATAAAGATATAGAAAGAGTATCTTTTAAAAGCATTCCAGCACAACCATTAAGTAAAACTAAAAAGGATCCAATCAATTCTAAACGAACTTCCATCCATCTCTCAGCAGTTATTTGAAGGTGGATAGGTCGATTATTTTCATTAATTAAATATTGATTATGTTTGATTAAATGCTCTTGTTCATGATAAGAACGAATAGTAGGCAAACCATCTATGGTTTCAGATAAATGATCATATATTGGTGATCGTCTCAGAGCATCAAGACGCTTTAATTCACGGGCAGTATGACGATACATTTGTTGAATGTGATAATAAAGAATAAGTAATGGCACTACTGCTACCCCAAGAATAGGGGATGCATAAAGCATTAAAGCTAAAGTAGAAATAGTAGAACCAAGGCTAGTTAAAAAAATTTGTAACGTAAGGAATAAATTATTATCTAAAGAATCTTGATCCATTGAGAAACGATTTATAATACGACCTAATGGATTAGAATCAAAGAAAAAAACAGGGGCTTTCATTATTCTATCAATTGCATTGTTATGAACCCTTTTAGAAGCTCTAATACCTACATTTGCCATAACAACATAGTAAATAAAAATAACAATTGTTTGACCAATGTTCCAAAATAAATATATAAGAATGTAATCATTTATTTCCATATTTAATGTATCTTCTGTCCAGTACACTAGCCAAGTATCACTACCTATTTTTATTACTTGTGTCAATCCAACTAATAATAATATGAATATACATATAATATATCCACCACCAGCTTTTATATAATTATTATAGACTTTAATGCTAATTGAACCAGTGGATCTTTCTTCTTGAATAATAATACCTTGAACTGGTTTTTTGTTATCATTTGCATTCGCATTCATACTATTAACAATACTTTCATCACTATCAAAATCATTTTTAGTTATATTACTATTTGAATTAGCTGAAATATCTAATGACTCTTCATAATCTTCATTTTCATTATCTCCAGAGACCCTCAATAATCGAGCTAGCTCACCATTTTTAATTAAAAGATCTTTATATTCTCCTTGTTCCTCAATGCAACCATTTTTCATAACAATAACATAATCCACCTTTGGAAGTAAGTGAAGTTGATGAGTAACAAGAACACGAGTTTTATTAGCTAAAGCACCATTTATACATTTATCAAAAAGAAAACGACTTACATGTGCATCTACAGCAGATAATGGATCATCCATAAATATAACATCACTATTATCATAGACCGCTCTTGCTAAATTAATACGCTGTTTTTGACCACCAGAAAGATTAGCACCTCCTTCAACTAATTCGGTCATATCTCCGTTAGAAAGAATTCGAAAATCTCGACGTAAAGCACAACTTTTAACTGCTATATCATAACGATCTTTATCAAATGATTTACCTAAAATAATATTATCACGAATACTTGCATTACGAATCCATGCTTTTTGAGAGCAATAACTATAAGAACCTCCAATAATAACACGACCTGATTCCCGTTTCATCTCACCAATAATTGCATTAATTAAAGAAGATTTACCACTACCAACACCACCAACAATAGCTGTTAAAGAACCTTTCTTTATATTAAGATTAATATCACGAAGACAGAAAGAATTTAAAGACTTTAATATATTTTTAAAAACAGTAGCATCATTGTTCTTTGATTGATCAAGCATATCATCTGTTGCAATAGCACCATTTATATTATGACTATCCGTAACAACATCAATATTATCTTTGCATATACATTCAATTTGACTGTAACGATGTCTTCGTTTCATTTCTATCTTTAATTCATTTTGTTTTTCTTCTTCTTGAGGTTGGGGCTTTTTTTTTAACTTGCTATTCATATGTCTAAGTTTCTTTTCTCTATTACTTTTTTCAAGAATGTCTTCTGGTCTTACAACTTCCCAATTAAAATTTCCATTTTTAATAGAAACTCCATAATCAGCCATAGGGTTGATTTCTGTTAGATTGTCGAATTCTTTACCGTTCATAATGTAAGAAACACGTCTTAAACCAATAATACCATTCGTAAATTGATTAAATGTAGTAGAAAGACTTGAAAGTGGAGAACAAAGTTTATTAAATAAAGCATGACAGGAAAAAACTTTTGCTGCTGTTAGAACATTGCCATTTGCAGAATAAGCAACAAAAGTAAGCGCACTAGCAAAGAATGGAATTATATTAAAAGCAGCTGTAGTTACTGAATTGGTAATGATACTACTTTTTGTAAGTTTCAATTCTTTTTCTCTAAGTTTATAAATAATATTTTGAAATATTTTTTCCCAACCAAAATATTTAATGATACGAATATTTCCAAGAATTTCTTGAGTTTTTTTAACACGTTCATCTGTTAAACTAGCTGTTTTTTTTCGAAGAGAAATCAATATCTTCATTACAAATAACTGAATTGGAATAATAATAAGAAATATAGATAAACCAATAAAAGACCAAATACCAAGAGAACGCACTAATAAAGCCTGTATTATAAAAAGCTGAAGAGGACTACTCCAAATATAGTGGCCATAAGCTGAGAGTTGCCATATACGATATGAATCAGTAGACATAATATTTACAATTTTACCTCCTCCAATACTTTGCATTTCCTTATTTGTAAGACGAAATGTTTTATTATAAAGGATTCCATTAATAGTGGCATATACAGATAGACCAATTTCTAAGACCATATTTGAAAAATAATTACCACAAAATGTGTAAATTAATTGACAAATAAAAATTAAGCTAATATAAATCCATCCCATGTATGGTTTTAATTTTTCTTGCCATGATTCAGGAGAAATAACTGAGGTATCTTCAATTGGTAATTGTGTAATTGAACTTTCATTTTGTGAATTTTCCAAAAATTCCAATAATAATTCGAGAAAAACAGGTGCAATTAAATTAGAAATATCGGAAATGAGTTTTAAAATACCAGCAATTATAAAATTATTACCATATATTTTCCACAGACATTTAAATATACTCTTTGATACCTGTGAGTTGTTTTGTTCATTCCAATAATGATAGAATCTTTTTTCATTATTTTCTTCTTTAAATTGATATGGTAAAAGATAAATATCATTAGGCTGTAAAGGTCTATTATAACCAACTTTAAATATCTTATTTTCCCAAGAATAAGTTATTTTCGAAAAAAAAGATGCTTCAGTATATGGACTTTCTGAAGGCTGTTCAGGAACAGGAATTATATTTTTTTTTCTTCTAAATATCATATTATTATTTTTATTATTTTTCTTTATTTAGTAAGTGAAATTAATATTTATAAATGTTACTTTTTTTTTCTTAAGTTTCATTAAATCTTAAAATAATATTAAAATAAAAGTATTTATATTAAAAATACATTTAATATTTTATTTATATTTTATTATATGTTATGTAAATAATATTTAAGTGAACACATCTTTAAAGAAATAAAAAGAAAATAAGATCAAAATTTTCTAAATATTATATAGATGTCCTTTAAAGCAAATAATATAGAAGGGATAAAAATATATTGAATGTATATTTATAACTTTATTAATATTTATTATATATTATATATTATGTAAGTAAAAATTTAAGTGAATACATCTTTAAAGAAAAAGAAATTGAAATTAAAATTTTTTAATTATTATATAGATGTACTAGTTAAAAAAAAAAAAAAGGATAAAAATATATTAAAAATATATTTATAACTTTAATACAAATCATAATATATAAATATATAACGTTGTTTTTATTTATTTATTTTTTTTAAAAAAAAAAAAAAAGAAGCTTATATATTTATACGTCTTTATTAAATTAAGAAAAATATAATGAAATATATAATTATACAAACTTTATTAATTATAAAGATTTTTAAGGTTATTTTTATTTTAAACCATTTTAAAAGAAATACATATAATAATAATAATGATAAAAAGATGTATATATTAAATAAATATATATTAAAGAATGCTTCTTTAGAAAAAAGTTAATAAAATCTTTTATTAAGAAATCATTTATGAAAGTTAACAGAATTATTTAAAAAGAAATAATATATATATTATTGATTATCATAACTAAATACTTTCCTCATAGAAAAATAGCTTTTTTTTTTTAATTTGTAAATTAGATAATTCTACTAATATATCAATTAAATTTCATTATATATTCAAGTAAATAATTGAAATAATTACTAGCTTAAAAAATATATATTAATATTAAGTAATACTTCCAATATTCCTTCCATACATAAATTCATTTAAATATTAATTCATTTATAAAATAAAAAATTAAAAAACAATAATATTTATTTCCAAAATTATTCATAAATAAAATTATAAACTTTATTAATAATAATATACATTACATTTTATACTTTATAAATTATTAATTTAAATAGAAACAAAAAATAATTTTTCTAATATTTTAGGATATATAAATAGGGTTAAGATTATTCATCAAGAATTTTAATTAATATATATAATATTAAGTTAAATATCTATTTTATTTTATTTTATTTTATTTTATTTTATTTTATTTTATTTTATTTTATTTTATTTTATTTTATTTTATTTTATTTTATTTTATTTTATTTTATTTTATTTTATTTTATTTTATTTTATTTTATTTTATTTTATTTTATTTTATTTTATTTTATAAATATAGAAAACTGTTTTTTAATTAATATATAAAGTAATCACCTGAAAAATAGTTTATGGCTTCGATAAAAAAAGACAACCTAATAATTATGATAAAATGAGTAAGCTCGTGAATTCTATAGGAAGATTTAGAAGATTTAGAACTATTATAATATAAATATTTTTTTAACAATTTAGCCGTTTATATAAAACAATCTAGTTTAATTTTCCAAAATAACTTTGTATGGGTTATTATAAATAAGTAAAATTAAAAAGAAATATTAAATGAGTAAACTCTTGAATTCTATAGGAAGATTTAGAAGATTTAGAACTACTATAACATAAGTATTTTTTAACAATTTAACAGTTTATATAAAACAATCTAGTTTAATTTTCCAAAATAATTTTTGTATAGATTGTTATAAATAAGTAAAATTAAAAAGAAACATATATTTATATTTAAGAAAATGTGATTATTATATTATAATAAATATTAAATAATTCTTATTATTATATATGAATAATTAAAAAATAAATAATAAAACGAATATATAATACATAATACCGATATTAAAATATTAATTATTAAATTATATAAATTGAAAATGAAAAATACATATAAATCTTAATATTTCATGTTCATGATAATATTTTAATAACAAAAATTTTTAAAACTTTAAATATATTTCCATAGATAGTTTAATTTATATTGTGTTACTATTACTTATCGTTGTTTCCTTTTTTAAAATTTAATTAATAAATATATATTAAAGATATTTAAAAAATTGTTTTGAAAAATAAAATATTTTATTTTTATTTAACTATACATATTATAATAATAATAATAATAATAATAATAATAATAATAATAATAATAATAATAATAATAATAATAATAATAATAATAATAATAATAATAATAATAATAATAATAATAATAATAATAATAATAATAATAATAATAATAATAATAATAATAATAATAATAATAATAATAATAATAATAATAATAATAATAATAATAATAATAATAATAATAATAATAATAATAATAATAATAATAATAATAATAATAATTATAATAATAATAATAATAATAATAATAATAATAATTATAATTATAAAGGATATGTGATGTATTAATAATCATAATGATTAAAAGGATAAAATACATATTTTAAATGTTTTTTATCTTTAATTATTAATATATAATTTTTAAGTAATTAGAATACCATGATATCCATAAATATACTTAATAAATATATATTAGAATTAAATACTACTAAAAAAGAATTTATTTATTGAGTAATATTTATGAGTATTTTTATTATAATTTCCCTTTTTTATAAAAGTTATTAACTTTTTTTTGTTATTTAAAAATATAAAAAAAAGTAAAACTAAAACCAGTTTTTAATTTTCATAATCATAAAAAATATTATTTGTTTTTTTTTATTATAATACGTTACAATTACAATAATTACAAAACATTAATTGATGAATATCAATAATATCATTATATGTAGTACAATATAATTAAATAAATGTAAATCTCGTTTTGAATGTTTTTCATCATATATTACAATATATTAATAATATAATTTACCACTATTAATTATTATTCTATTTAAATTTTAAACCAATCATCTATCTTTTTATTTTCTGATTATTATAGGAATATGATTATTACATAACTCTAAAAGATCATATATTTTAATAATAATAAAGTTTATTAATATATATAATATAATTATATACTACTTATTAATTAAAATATTTTTTTATAATATAAAAAAAAAATTTTTTTTTTTTTATACTTCACTTATACAATTTAAAAAAAATATATATAAAAAATGGAAGGTGAAATTCCAACTTACATTAAGGACAGATTAGCCTTATTTGAAAAATTTAAGGCTGAATACGATGCCGAAATTGCTAGTAAATATTATAGTTAGATAAAAATTAATAAATATTAAAGAATATATAATACGTATAATTATGAGTTAATAATAGAATTGTTATATATAATATTGATACTAATTTTTTATTTTTATTTTTTTTAATTTCAAAACTTCAAAATTAATAAATTATTAACTAATTTTACATAAAGAAAAGCCAAGAGAAAATATCACTATTACTCTTCCAGATGGTAAGACAATGGAAGGTACTTCATGGGAAACTACCCCATTAGACATTGCATCTAAAATTAGTACTTCTCTTGCCAAGAAAGTTACTGCTGCTAAGGTAATATATAAAGAAATCTAAATAATTATCAATTATTTGGATTAAAAAAGTATATTAAATATAATGTTAATATTTATAAATTTATAATTAAAAATTATTAGGTTGATGGTGAAGTTGTTGATCTTACTAGACCATTAGAAAAATCCTGTAACTTAGAATTAGTTGATTTCACCAACGAAGAAGGTATATTACTTATTAAACAATTAATTTTAAATAATTAAATATAAAGATATAAATATATTAAAAAATATTAACAATCTATATATATTTTTTCAATATTATCTTCAAATAAATTTAAAATTAAGGTCATAGAGTATTTTGGCACTCTTCTGCCCATTTATTAGGTATGGTTGCTGAAGTTTATTATCAATCTAAACTCTGTGTTGGTCCACCAATTGAAGATGGTTTCTTTTATGAAATGGCTACCGAAAAGTAATTATTAATTATTTAGTTTAATAATTATTTAATATATAAGTGAACATTATTTTATATTGAATTGAAGAATAATTTTAATTAATACATATAAATAAATTTTATAGGGCTGTAACTCAAGCTGATTACAAGACTTTAGAACAAATGGCAAACAAAGCTATTAAGGCAAAGATTCCATTTGAACGTTGTGTTCTTACTAAAGCTCAATTATTAGAACTTTTCAAGGTAAATATTATTAAATAATTTTTAAAATTAGTTTATATTAATATTCTCAATAATTTTTAAAAATATATAAATATTCAATATTATATATCTTAATAATATTTACATTTAAAAAATTAAAAAAATAAAAAAAATTTTATCAATAGGATAATAAATACAAAAGTCAAATTGTTGACTCTAAGGTTGAAGATGGTACCTGTAGTACTGTTTACAGATGTGGTACTTTAGTTGATTTATGTTTAGGACCACATCTTCCAGATCTTGGTAGAGTTAAGGCTTTCAAAATTATGAAGAACTCTGCTTCTTACTTCCTTGGTGATGCTAAAAACGATTCTCTTCAACGTATTTATGGTGTAGCTTTCCCAGATAATAAGCAAATGAAAGAACATATTCATTTCTTAGAAGAAGCTGCTAAGAGAGATCATAGACGTATTGGTTTAGTAAGTTTAATAAATATGAAAAACTCTAATAAATATAAATTATTGAAAAAAAATATATAATAATTTTTAAATAATTGTTGACTCTATAAATTAATTTTTTATTTTCTTTTCTATATATTCATGAAATAATAAGACTCAAGATTTATTCTTCTTCCATGAATTATCTCCAGGTAGTTGTTTCTTCACTCCACATGGTACTAAGATTTACAATAAATTAGTTAATATGCAAAAGGAAGAATACAGAAAACGTGGTTTCACTGAAGTTGTTTCTCCAAATATTTATAACATTAAATTATGGGAAACTTCAGGTCACTGGGCTAACTATGAAGAAAATATGTTCTCTTTTGAAGTTGAAAAGGATAAGTACGCTCTTAAGCCAATGAACTGTCCAGGTCACTGTCTTATGTTTGCTCACCGTGAAAGATCTTACAGAGATCTTCCAGTTCGTTTAGCTGATTTCGGTGTTCTTCACAGAAACGAATATTCTGGTGCTCTTACCGGTTTAACTCGTGTCAGAAGATTCCAACAAGATGATGCTCACATCTTCTGTAGAATGGATCAATTAAAGACCGAAATGGATAGTTGTCTTAAGTTCTTAAAGGATACTTATGCTTTATTTGACTTTACTTTTTCCTTAAAGCTCTCTACTCGTCCAGATAAGTATCTTGGTGAAATTTCCACCTGGGAAAAGGCTGAATCAATTTTAGCCGATGCTCTTAATGGTTTTGGTTATCCATGGGAAGTTAACCCAGGAGATGGTGCATTCTATGGTCCAAAGATCGATATTACTATTTCCGATGCTCTTCGTCGTAAACATCAATGTGCTACCATTCAACTTGACTTCCAATTACCAGAACGTTTCAATCTTAAATATCATACTGATAATCCAGAAACACCATTTGAAAGACCAGTTATTATTCACCGTGCTATTCTTGGTAGTGTTGAACGTTTTATTGCCATTTTAACCGAAAACTTTGGTGGTAAGTGGCCATTCTGGCTTTCTCCACGTCAAATTATTGTCATTCCAGTTAACAAGGCAGTCTTCGATTATGCTCAAGAAGTTAGAGATAAGCTCTACGATCAAGGTTTTGAAGCTGAAGTTGATACTTCAGATCTTACCTTAAACAAAAAGATTAGAAATGCTGAAATCTCTCAATGGAACTTTATCTTTGTCGTCGGTAATGAAGAAAAGAATTCAAACAGTGTTAATGTTCGTGTCAGAGATGATCCAGAAACCAAGAACAAGGGTCAAACTAGACCTTTAGATGAAATGATTCAAAAATTAGATGAACTCCGCAACAGTAAGAGTCTCATTAACAAGGTTTCTTTTTAAATGATTAATAAATAAAATAAATTTGAAATAAAAAGAGAAAGTAAAAATAAATAATAAAAAGATTAAAACGAAAAACAATTAAAAAAAATACATTAGCGAATAAACTAGTAAAAAATAGAAGTAGTAAATTTTTTAAGGAAATCTTTTTTTTATTTTATATAAGTATATAAGAAAAAAAGTTAATTTATCAAAAGAAAAATTCATACACTTGCATACTTTTTTTTTTTTAAAAAAAAAATAAAAAAAAATTATAATTAAATAAAAATTAAATTATAACTAAAAAATACATACTAATTTTGAAGTTCTTAAAATTAATTCGTTTTCTTATTCTTATGTTAATTATCAATAATTATATTTTTTAATTTTATAAAATAATAATAACAAAACAAAAATATTTATTAAAAATGTATTTAATATTTTATTATATATTATGTAAATAAAATTTAAATAAATACATCTTTGAAATAAAAAGAAATTGAGATAAAAAATTTTTTTAATTATTATATAGATGTCCATATATTAAGTTGCTTTTATCGCTTTTATCTCTTTTTATTAAATACATATATAGGTTGAACATAAGTTATAATAATTGCCATCACAGTTTATTCTAACATCAAATTTTGATCTTTGAAGTTTCTACGTCACCTATTTGATATTTGAACTATGGTACTGAACGACCCTCTTTCAAGGTCGCCGTGCATAACAGCGAAAGAGGATTGTTTTTTCTGAAACATTGGTAAGAAAATGAGTATATGAAGAGTCATAATCCTAAGAAGGCCTGGAAATGGATCAAGAAAACTGCAAAAATTGGAAAAGATTCTTTCTTTATTGCTCAACCAATTAAAAATAAAAATGGAGAATTAGTTGTTGCTACGGAAGAACAACTAGATGTGTGGCATGATCATTTCGAAAAGCTTGCATCAGATCCAAGTGGTGTAAGTCTTGATTTGGAGCATTGGTATGAAGAACCAACGTATAAACGTTTTTCACTTCCTATGCTTGATGAATGGGATATCAACCAAGATATTAGTATTGATGAAGTCAAGTCAGCTATCCTCTCTACTCCAAATTATAAAGCATCAGGTCCGGATGGTATTCCAATTGAATTTTACAAAGCATTAATTCCATCAAGTAATGGTTCTAATAATGCTACAGATAATAATTCTTCTGGTAATACCACTTCAGATAATGATGCTCATGGTTTAAATTTTATTCTTAAATTATTTAACCGTATTTGGGATGGAGATTTCCCCAACTCATGGAATGAATCCAGTATTGTTTCTATTCCTAAGAAGGGAGATTTGACAGATTGTGATAACTATCGAGGTATATCACTTATCAATAATGGTATTAAGTTGATTTCCAAAATTGTCACCACTAGAATCTCAGAATATGGTTTAAAGAATAATTTCATTAGACCTGAACAATTTGGTTTTCGAAAAAAGGAAGAAAGTATCAGTCTTTTCATTTCAATCCAAGAAATATGCCGTAGACGTCAATTAGATAATAAAGAGACATATTTGGCCTTTTTAGATCTCAGGAAAGCATACGATTCAGTCCCAATCGGTAATATTCTCCATAAATTAGATTGTTTAGGAATCCGAGGTAAGAGTTTACAATTCATCAAAAATTTATATTTAACATCTAAGGCTAATGTCAAATTAGATGGACAATTCTCGAATTCTTTTGATGTGAAGAAAGGAGTCCGTCAAGGTTGCCCTCTTTCTCCTATTCTCTTTAATCTCTTTATTAATGATATATTTAAAGAGTGTGAAGATCTCGGAGTCAGTTTAGGTGACACTCGATGCTGTGGTGGACTTTTTGCAGATGATATAGTTATTTGTGCTCCAACAAGAGGATGCTTAAAAAAGATGCTTAGAAGAGTTAATGAATGGGCCTTGTATAATGAAATGGAATTTGGTATCCAGAAATGTTCAACGATGGTGATTCGTCCTGAATCAATAGAAAATCAGAACAAGAGAGATCCAACATTTTACTTAGCAGGACAACCCATTCCAACTACTGATTGTTATACTTATCTTGGTGTTCCATTTGATAAGAATCTGTCCCTTAAACCAGTAATTAAAGCTCTTAATAACAAGGTTTTGAAAGGGCTTTTCTCAGTCAGTAAATTCTTAAGAAATCCTAATATTCCTATTCCCTTCAAAAAGCTAGTACTTAACTCACAAGTGATTAGCAGAGTTTCATACATTGCACCATTACTTGGATCCAACAAATCTAGGTCTAGAATTGCTCAGAAGCATGTTAACAAAGGAATACGATGGGTTGCCGGAGTTCATAAAGCTGTATCGTTTATATCTTTATACTCTATTTCAAAAGATTTGAGTATTCCTCCATTGTCAGCCAAATGTGCGTTAGCTCAGGTTAGATGTTTTAACAAATGGAAAAACTCAAATTGTATTATCTCACACCTTGTCAATTACATTCCTAAATTTAGAAAATACACGTGGTGCAAATCAAGTAGGACACTTGATAAAAAATTAAAGAAGCATGGAGATGTTAAAGCAGTTAAAAACTTTTATTGGAAAGATCTCAAAGGGAATTCAATCAAAGCGCAATATTATGATGATAATAAATTTATTGAAACTAAAGATTTTATTAAATTATGTTATGAATACCCAGAGTTTGCCTATGGCTTCTACTGGCTATTGAAAGCAAGAAGCGGATACAAGTTGGATGCTAGAGTTGCCAAAGCTGCCAAATTTGTTGATCCAGTTTGTCCTAACTACTGTCCATGTTGCAAGTGTGGAGATCAAAGTATTAAACATTGGTTATTAGATTGTCCAACATTTAGAGATATCCGTATTAAACATTATGATTCCATAGTCCAGCTACTAAATTTTTTCAGTCAACGTAATTTCAATAGTCCTATCAATAATAATGAAAATGTTAATATCAGTAGAGATAGCAATAACAGTAATAGTAATAGTAACAATAGTAATAATAACAATAGTAATAATAACAATAGTAGTAATAGTAATAATAGAAATAGTAATAATAACAATAGTAGTAATAGAAATAATAATATTAGTAATGATAGCAATAGTGATGATAATAATTCTAATTTAGATAGTAATTTAGTTAATGATAGTAATAGTTCTAATAATCCGGTGAATATTAATGTGTATGATTATTCTAGTGTGTGCAGTAAAATATTTAAATTCCTTCTTGGGGGAAGAAGTTTTAACAATATTAATTACAATTCAAGGGAATGGAAAGAACTTTGTAAGCGTCAGATTCAATCTGGTACTAACGAAGGAACACCATTCTTGACGGTAACCGCGGAACTTCTAACCAAAATCATGCCTTTTGCTATTGGCCAGCAATGGTCAATGTTCAAAAGGTTTGAAGCAACATCCAAGAGCGTCAATGCTGAAGAAACAGTAAGACAGGCCAGGAGGGCCAGCGCAACCAATGGAGATCATAATTTTGTTCCATGACAAAATTTTGATCTTTGGCTCGGTGTCCCATTGGAAGTCAAATACAATTATTATACTTTAGTATGATAGTGGCTTTCTTACTTTAATTAAAATTACTAGAATACATTATACCCAATTTTTATTCATTTGTGTTTATTTAAACATATTTTTTTTATTTTTATTTTTATTTTTTATTACATGTATTATAATTTTAATTAAATTAATAATAAAGTTTAAAATATTTGATGCCGTTAAAAAAAAAAAAAAAAAAAAAAAAAAAAAAAAAAAAAAAAATTGGTAAGAAAAGACAGTAAATTTCGATTTGAGTTGGTAATCTAAGTGACAGTTTTATACCATATTTTCCTTACATCTTCAACTAATCTTAAATATTAGTTACTTTTAACACTTAAATAGCATAATATAATTTACAAATTTTCTGATTTTGTAGTATTAAATATTGTTTTAACAATATATTTGATTCTATTTTTTTTTTTTATTTTTTATAGCCTATATATTCAGTTGTTTGTACTTATTCTTTTTGTTCTCTTATTCCTTCATTTTTTATATTTTGATTAGTTAGATAGATAGATTTGTTTTTTTTTTCCGTTAGCTTGCAGTTCTTTTCATTAATTCTTGAGTTTGTTGTGGGGTGCGGCTTTACTTTTAATCATATTTTTCTCTATTTTTTATTTTTTATTTTATTTTTCGAGGGGAGCAGCTTTTTTGTATTTATGATTTTATATAATTTTTTGTAATGTCTTCTTTATTTTTTGAAACTCTAGATTTTCCAAGGAATCTCTTTCTACTAACATTCTTTTGAATATTTTTTCTATCTCTTTTCTTTATATTTTTTATACTTTATATTATTTTTATCCATAATCTTAATTCATGGTCCAAACAACGACTAATGGAATTCTTATTAAAGGATATTCAACCTTTTAATAAAATTCTTCAATCCTTTACCAAAAAAATATTCACAATTTCTCGGTACCTATTTCATTCTAAAAGTCGACCATAAATGGCCGCTAAAAGGCATGCTACTTATTCAAATTCTTTCTAATAAACTCCCAATTTCTAGTAAAATATCTTTGAAATTTATTGATAAGCTCAAAAACAATAGATCTTACAAAAACAAACGATCTATCAAATTCAGAGCGCCGACGTCGTACCGATATGGTAAAGGAACATTCCTAATGTTCTATACCACAGGGTTCAATGTTAGTATTCCTCCGAATGAAAACATTATGAACTCATGGGAGAGTTTAGTGGACACCACACTATCATATCTGATGTTACTTGTCTTTTTTATTTCGTTTAATTTATTAGGTTGGGACTAATCCCATACAATACGAATTGCAGAGTTCATTGAATTTTATGCAACTTTAATAATTATTTTATATATATATATTTTATTATTTTTATTTATAATTTATTAACTAATATAATATCTCAAATTAAATAAACAAATACAAGAAGTATATTCTTTTCCTAGTCTAAAAAAAATGATATTTGAAAAGGGAATATATCTTTTCTGCGTCTTTTTTATAATTTTATATGGTTTTAGCATGCTTTCTTTTTTTTTTAAACATTTCCATTTAATTTAATTTATAAGTATATATAAAAAATCATATCTATTATATTTATTATAAAAATATTAAAAGTATTTTTTGAACTTTTCATTTGAGAATGTGATAGTTTGTTGGAAGTATTTAATTTCGAGATATTTTTTTGCTAACTTCAATAAACAATAATATATATTTCCTAAAATAATGTTTACATTTTAACTATTTGTTTATTAATTATAATAATTTGATAATATAAAAATGTAATGCATTTATATATAATACTCTATATAATCAAAAATTAAACTCTTAAATAGATTTTATTATTTTATATAAGACTTATTTTAATAGAATAAAAGTTATTGTTATAATTATATAAATACGTTTTAATTTTTTATTTTTATTAATAAATAATATTAAGTTAAAGTTTTAGGATTAAATGAAGATAAAAATTAAACCCCTATCAAATTTCCTGTTTCAATAAACTTTTTAAATTCACTCGAATTTTCTACTACACTTTTTGGAACTATAAATACTATGTTTATTAATTCAGTTAAACATACTTTTATATTTTTTATCGTATTTTTTGTATAAAGAATAGAAAATATAATTAATAGCATTCCTATTAAATAAAATAAAACTATGAACATAATTCCATTTTTAATCTTATTATTAAGAATTTGATATATAATTGTTTCATATCTTTGTAATGCTCCAATAATATAATCAAATATTTCATATTGAAATTGACAATCTGCATCATCTAAGAATCGCTGTCTATATTCTCTAAAATTATCAAGCGTAATTTTTGAAGAATAAGGATCAACTTTAGTTTTTTCATATCGAATATCTGATCTACTTAATATTGACCTTGCTCTATCAAGATATTCATCTATTAGTTCATTAACATTGAAGTTTACCATTTCCTTGGTAAAATCTTTTATATTTTAAATATAAATTAGAAACATATATAGTTTAATGGTTATTGTAAAAAGAAATGTATCATTACCATAATCTATATTTTCTTCTATATCTTCACATAAATCTAAATCAATATTAAAACATTTATGACTAATAAATATTTCATCCAGGTAATTCATTTTTATTGTAGGTTCTAAACCAAGTTGTCCAAAATATATTTTATCCTGCAATTTCTATAAATAAATTTATGAACCAATTCAATAATTATTATTATTTATTAATTTTTCATATTTTTTATATTAAATGAAAATAAGTATTTTTGTATTATTTACCTGTAAATCATTTATTTTTTTTTGTAATTTTCCTTCAATTTCACCTGGATTAAATGACTGTCTATCTTGAATTAATGTTTCAAAGGAAAACATAAAAATATCAAGAATTAAATCTTTTCTTTCACTCTATATTAATAAATACATACATTAGTTAAATAATATTTTATACTAAATATAAATATATAATAATTAAATTATGTAATTTATTTAATTAACATACCACATCAAAATTATATTTTATATGGTTTAAAATATAATTATCAAAAAACTAATTAAATTAAAAAAAAAAGAAATATTTAATATTAAAATTATAATTACGAATATATAAAACCGATATTAAACATATTACAAGAAGTGGTGCAGAGATAGCAATCATTGATAGCATAATAGCAATCATTATAATAATGCCTTTTATTTTTTTTAAATAGTATCTAATTTTTTTTAAACCATTATTTAGTTTTTTTTATATTTTGTATTTCCTTCACTGTAGGTATCATATGTTTCAATAATAGCATTAATATCATCATTATATTTTGCTATTAGCTCTTTAATTGATCCTTTTAAATTAAAAATGTAAAAATAATGTTAATTGTATTAATACTATATAAAATAAATGTATTATTAAATATACATAATATCTAATATACCTTTCATTAGATATTTAAATAAATACACAATATTATTCATTACTTTATCTGAATAATTAAGTAATGGATGAATACCTACATGTAAAACATTTATTATATAAAATTAATAATAAAATATATTTCATATCTTAATTATTCATCAATTAAAACTATATATATTAATCCATTTATATATTCATATATATTATTACCATAAACTACTATATATAATGACATAATAATCAAAATAAGCACTCCAAAATTTATGAGCTTTTTTCTCTCAGTATTTTCAGAATTATCACTTTCCAGTATATAACTAATAGTTTCTTCAATTACATTTTCTGCATAATCTGGATAATTATCTTTTTTAAACAATAAATTTTTTATAGAGAATTATATTTAAGCATTTTAACTAATATTTCCAGTTAAAATAATAAAAAAAAAAAGGTACCTGATAAAAATCTTTAATTTTCATTATTCAATCAAAAAAATTAATTAATATATATTATAATAAAAATTAATAATTCAAATGAATAAAATATTAATTAATATTTATTAATATATTTATATACCTTAACATATCATTTTCTAATAAATTTTCACCGTTATCAACTCTTTCACACCATTCTTCATATGATGTACCAATAATATCGTATGCAGTTGATTCAACTTTTTTTACAAACTCAAAACCATTAAGGTAAATATATTTGCTTTTTCCGCCTCCATATAATATTAGTGGATTTTTTGTTTCTTTCATATTTGAATAATTTTTTAATAATGGTAAATATAAATCTTTAATACTAACTAAATATTCATTTTCTATAAAATATAAGTGTTCTTCAGCTAATTCTCTATCTTTATCCATAATAGCTAATGACATCAATTTAATTTCAGAAAGTAAGTTTTTTATATTATAATCTATGTCAGATAATATCATGTAATCTTCGATAATATGGAAATACCGATATAAATGGAAAATATCAAAAATAACCCTACATATATATATTATAAATTTTAATTTTAATATTTACTATAAAAATTTTAAAATAGTATTTATAAATAACTATGATAATACATAATTGTGTAAATAATAAGTTCGATTTCATAGATAGTTATAACAATTAATGATATACTTTTGCACATTTTTGTATAAGTAAAAATTAACTTTGAACTTTTATTTAAATAAGAAAAATAAATGTTAATATCTTATAAATTAATATCTTATGATTTATTGTTAAATACATACCGTTGCTCTTTGCTATTATTTTCTTTTAATGCCATATCGTTTATACTATTATTAATATCATCATCAAATAAATTCATTATTTCTTTATTCTTTTTTAAGAAATTCCCATATTAATTTTTAAGTTTAATTATAAAATAAATAAATTAATTTTATTATTATATTATAATTTATTATAACTATTAATAATAATAAATAAACACTTTATATTACCTTTTTTATATTTGGGTTATAATCCTTTTCATTTATAGATAATTTTTAAATATTAATTATATATAATTTATTATTATTTTATTATTATTAAAATATTATAAATTATATGTATATTTTTTTACCATTTAACATATCTACTTACCTCAAATTCAGCTCTGTTCTTAAATTATTTAAATATATATAAATTTTTTATAATTAAAATATTAATATATTTATTTATTTATTTATTAATTAATTTATATATATATAAATATACCATAGCTGTTAATAGAAGCAACTTACTTAACTGAATAGGACTCTATATTATATATTAAATGTAAATTTCATGTGTTTTAAATATATATTCCAAAAAAATTAAAAAAAATATTATATAATTACTTTATTATCAGGATTAATATGAATTAAATCTTGATACAATAAAGATAACTCGCGTTTTAATGTATTTATTTCATTAAGATGTAATGTTAAATCAAAATATTTCATTTTTTCTTTTTTTAATTTATTATTTCTAATATAATAGAAAAATTGTTTCAATAAATCAAGAATTGTTATATGCTTATTTATTGCATCTTTTAGCATTTTATCATATAATTCGTTGGAATTCCTTAGAATTTTATGTTTATTTATAAAAATAACTGTATAAGTAAAAAAAAATAATGCACTACTTTTTTATTTATAATACATTTATTTTTTTACCAACCTTTTTTCAAAATTCTGAGTATCTTCATAGTTTTCTTTAATATATAAATAAAGATATCTAGAAAAATAGTTACTTATAATATTAGTTTTACAGAGATTAACATTTCCCAAATATTCATAAATTTCATTATTAACGAATATTTCTTTTCCATCATTATTTAATTCTCTTTTTTTTTTGTTAATATATGCAAAGAAATATGTATAATATATATATACCTATATGAATGATTTATAAATAATAGCGCTTATTAATAATTTGTTTTTTTTATTTATTTATAACATAAATACATTTATATTAAATTAGATATTTTATTTATTATTAATATTACATAAGCTTCTTTTGGATATTGTTCTTTACTATATATAAAATATGAAATTAAAAAAAAAATATATAATTATAAGTATTTCATTTATTTTAAAATAGTATATAAATTTCTTTGAGATATCAACCATTCTTTATACAATTCATGTACTAATTGAAATGCTTCTAAAGATTCATTTGTTCTTTATTTTTATTATTAAATTATATATATTTTTGATTAGTTTTCAATATAGCTTTTTTATAATTATTTTTTTAATTAATTAATTAATTAATAAATAATGAAAAAAATAATACTTAATAAATCTGCATGCTAGTTCAAATTCACTTGGATTTCTAAATACAATTATGGGTTCTTTTTTATCGACTTTATATACTTTTTTAGTTAAATAAACAATACATCATTATTAGTACATTATATCATTTTATAGTATAATATGCAATTAATATATATATGCATACAGATAATGTCCATTCTTTTAAATATGTTAAGTTTATCATCTAAATTTTTTGGTATCAATGTATTATTTGATGAATTACTAAAAGAATCCGGATTATCATTATTTATATTATCAGAACTTATAAAATCATTATCAGATTCATTAGCAATACTATCTTCTTCAATATATTCATCATCTTCCGAGGTTTTCGAATTTTGAGACAAAGATTCATTATGACTAATACTTAAATTACTCACATGATCACTTTGATTTTTAAAAGCCATACTCTTTTTATATCTGATATAAATAGAATTAATGATTTTATTTGAACTATATTTGTAATATAACATTCCTATAATAAAACCGATTATGCCAACTAAAAATATTATGAATAAAGTATCTTTTAAGTTATATACTTTAGATAATGAAATAATAAAAGATATTGTAATTATCATTGACCATATTCCAGATCTTATAATATTTATTGTATTATTATAATAAGGTTGATTTATAATTAATTTTGATAATAAAAATATTAGTCCTATAAACATCATCAAATAAGTTAGTCCCATATAATTTTCATAATAGCCTATGGATACTTGTCTTAATATTATCTAATACAAATATTAATAGTAATTATTTTAGATTTTTTACTTCTATTATTATTATTACACTAAATCATTTTAACTATAAATATTATTTATAATAAAGCAATTATTAAAAAAAATTACTATAATTAGCCTGTATATATTATATTTAAATCCAATACAATAATTTGTTTGAAGCCTTGAATTTTTATTTTTTAAAGAAATCGGAGAAGCAAATGCATATGAAATCTATTATCATAAATAAATTCATAAAAGTATTAAAATATATAAATAAGTATAATAAAAGTATTAATTTTTATAACATACAATAGGCAAAAGTATCACATTGATAATTAAAGTGATATATGATAAAATAATTCTAATTATATTAATGTTAGTAATATGTTTAATTATATATATATAAATATTATATATATATATATATATTTCATTTACAAATAAATGCTTGAATTAATATTAATGGAAGAGTAAAATAACAATTTATTATCTTTTATCAGAATGCATTTAAATAATCCATTAACAACTATATATATATTTTGAAATATTGAAATTAATACACTTGCTTCTTGTTTCATATTTAAATAAGAAAGGTTGAGAAAATATTAAATACTTAAACATACATGGTACAAACAAGATACTTTTAATAATAAAAAAAAATTAAAATTAACTTCTAAATTTTTATTACAATTATATTATTTAGTATTACTTACGAATCAAATAATACAAAAGCGATACTAGAAAACTAATATGTCATATTATAAAGATATTTAATAAATATTAATTAGTAATATTAAATATATAATTAAAATTCATACCTTGATATATTTATTATATTCATATCTAAATCATTGTTCAAATTCATATATAAAAATATTAAATTTAATAATTTTGTTTTTCTTTGCCTTTTATTTTTTATAATAAATTAATAAAGTTCATACTTTTGGGATTTTTTGAAAAAATGACAAGCTATTTTTTTAAGTAAATAAATAATATATATTTTTATAAAAATGAATAAATAAATAAATAATTAATTAAAATATAATTAGATAATTTTAGTATCATTCTTACCAAAAATAATAAAAGTTACTATGCTAAGAATAGAAAATATCTGTTGTATTATTTCTTTATTTCAAATATAAATAAAATATGATTAAATATTTTACTTCTTATTAATTAAAAATATTAGAATAATAAACTATATTACAAAATTCATACTAAAAATATTAAATGGTAAATTATCTAAAGTTATGTATGAACATAGAAATTCTATAACTGCTGGTAGTGAAATTGTTTCATTGTCAGATAATACAAAATATAATAGCTGAAAATCTATAAATATTTTATATATGAAAAATATAATTATTCAATAATACATATAAATGAAAATATTTATTTTTATCAATAATCTTAATAATATATTACCTTCTATTGATATTAAAAAACAATTTAAAAATGTTGACAGTTTTATCGAAGATGAAACTGTATAAAGAAAAGAAAATAACATATTCTAATAATTTTTACAAAATAAAAATGTCTTTCCTTAATACTATTATATAACTTTTTGACTTTATCTAACTAAATATTAAATTTTACTCTTTTCGATCCCACAATTGAATTATTATAATTGTTCATTTTTATATTACATTAAGAAGTTATATATTATTTTTATTTTATTTACTAATTCAAAAAAATAATGATAATAATTATAAATAAAAAGTAAATAAAAAAATTAAATTAATAACTACATGTTTGCATGTTTGTTTGTTTTCCTGAACTTTAAATTTATTTTAAAATTTAAAATTACAAAATTTATATTTTATAATTAAATTAAATGTTTATTTTTAAAATTTTAAAATTTTTAAAAAAAAAAATTATTGGTATAAAGCATTTTATTTTTTCCGTTTGGAAAAATTTTAAATTTCAAAATTATACGAAAAATGAAATTTTTACTTAAATAATAATTAATTTATTATAATATTCTATTCTATTATTTGTATTTAAGCTAAAGCTAATTAATAGAAATATCACTTATATTTTTAATTATAATTTAAAGAGTTTATATTTCTTATTTCAATTCAAATTTGAAAATTATTTAACTATTATTATTATTATGATTATATTTCAATTTGTAATTTAAATATAATTCATGAATGATAGAAACCTATATAATTTAAGAATATTTATTATGACCTAAAACAAACTATTTGATTCATCATTGAAAAGTTGTTATTTCTTTTTTATATTATTAATATATATAAGGTTAGATTAAATATGCATTTATTTTATTTCTAAAAATTAACCCATAAAATCCCTAAGAATATAATATTTTTTTCATCCTATAAATACAATTAACTTTATATTGTTTTTATTATATTATTTATAAATGTCTTATCTTTAACTATTGGTTGGATTTTAATTAAGATATATATTAATCAAAATTATCTAAATATTTAATTTAGTTGAGAGTTTAATATAATATTAATATATAAATTTGTAAAACATGCAATAATATTAAATTATATTAAATATTTTTATTTTGAAATAATCTAAAGTAAATAAAATTAAAATTTATTATAAATCTAATTACTGTGTAACAAGAGAACAGTATTACAATGAAGAATTTAAATATTATAATTTATTATATATATTGATTATATATTAATTATATAAATATCAAACAAATATATAATATAGATAAATATTAATAATAGAAGTTTGATATATATTAATAATCTTAATAATTAGTTTTTTATTTAGATTTATTTAATTATTATATTATTCATTCAATTAGTTTTTAATAACATTGCTTATTTTATTATTATATTTATTGTTAAATATAAATAATTATTTGATGTTTAGTTATTTAATGTAAAAATATATAATTAATAATAATAAAAAGAAAAATATAAATAAATTACCACTAAATGAAGTCTATATATTATTTGATATTTATTAATTTTTAATATTTCCAATATTAATTCATATTTATATAATTTTTATATTTATATTATTATTTACATTCTTTTTTATTTTATTATTAATTAAACTTTACTTATTTTGATTTGATACTTTTCAAAAAGAAAGTCCAAAAAAAATTTTATAATTAATATTTTTTTTAATTTTTTTATTTTTTTTTAAAAAATAAAATATTTATATATAATTATTGAAGTATCTTTTTATAAACTAAATATCAAAAGTTTATAGAAAGAATAATAATAATA
The DNA here is from genome assembly GCA_002104945.1 of Piromyces finnis. Taxonomy (NCBI): domain Eukaryota; kingdom Fungi; phylum Neocallimastigomycota; class Neocallimastigomycetes; order Neocallimastigales; family Neocallimastigaceae; genus Piromyces; species Piromyces finnis. Next base: position 354,013 of record MCFH01000007.1, on the reverse strand, counting down.
ATAAATAAATAAAAAATATATAATATTAATAGAAATAATTTTAATTAATATTATTTAAATATTTTTATAAGACTAAATTATAATAAAGTCTATAAAAAGAATTTAAAAGGAACAAATAATTTAAACTAACATCAAATAATATTAATAAAAGAAATAATTCTAATTAATATTATTTTATAAACAATATTATTTAATTAGGATTAAAATAATTTTTAAAATAAGGAGACAATAAAGATTATTTTTTAATCCTTATTAGAATTAAGATTTGTAAATATTTAAGATATAATAAGATAATAATAATATATAATTAAAAAATGCGTTTTGATAAACTAGTCAAAATAACTAGCTTTTTAAGTATAGCTGGTGTTGCCTATTGTAATAAAAAAATGACTTATTATGGTCTTAATAATAATAGACCTTCTCTTTCTGCTATACCATCTTGTGGTATTGATGGTGTTGATTTAAAAACTGATTATTACCTTGCCTTAGTAAGCATTTAAAAATGAAATATTTAAAATGATTATTGTTTTTATTATTTAGTAAAGAAATATATTACAGTAAAGAATATATATGTACATTATTTAAAGAAAAATAATGTAAGCAAAATTAATTTGAAGGATAAATTTCAATATTCAAAACAAGTAGAATTTCAAATAAATATAAAAATAATTGATACAATACTAATAAGATGAGTACTTAAAATGAAAAATTAAATATTATATAGATAATATTTAAAAAAAAGAAAAGAAAAAAGAAATGAAAAAATTATTATATTTTAAAAAAGAAATGAAAAAAAAATTATATATCATATTCTTTTAAAAAAAGGAAAGAAAAATAAAATATATAAAATAAATATCTAAATTAAAAATGATAATTATTAGAAGTAAATTATAAGAACTAAATTATTAAAAATAAAATGTATTTTTTTTAATAAATCTAATTTTTTAGAAATAGTATAATAGAATTAATATATATTTATGTTTTATTTATATATATATATATAGAATAAGGAGCAATATGAACCAAGTCAAGTTAAATCTGATAATCCAAACACAGCATCTGTTTGTAATAAATGTGTAAAAGTTACATATAAAGATAAGTGGGTTGTTGGAAGAATCATTGATAAATGTCCAGGTTGCCCATATGGTGGTTTAGATGCATCTCCAACTTTATTTAAAACTTTAGAAGAATTGAGTGTTGGTGTTATTTATATGAATTGGGAATATACTGATTGTTCTCAACTCGGTAAAAGTGGTACTTGCAGTAATGGTAAATGTACTACTTCTTCAACCTCAAGTGAAGAACCAAAGAAAAACACTACTAAAAAAACTACTACAAGAAAAACTACAACAACTATAAAGAAAACAACTACTACTGAAAAGACTATTGTTAAAACAACTAAAATCATATCAAATAGACCAAGTATTATTACATCAATTAATAGTAAGACTGTTCCAATCACAACAAAAATTTTACTTTCAAGTACTAGTATTCCAACCCCAATAAATACTTTTAATAATACTTCTATTATCTCTCCAGTTATTACTCCAGTTGTTACTTCAGTTGCTACTCCATTAAGTAATAAATCTAATCCTATTAACTCAAGTACAATAAGTGCTACTCCAAATAAAAGTACAACTAAAGATTTCGAACCAATAGTTAATAGTGTTGTTGATAATGAAGAAGGTGGTTCTAACTATGCTCTTCCAATTACTGGTGCCCTTGTAGTTACTGGTGCTGCAGGTATAGGTTTATTATATGCTAAACGTAATTCAAATAATATAAATAATTTAAAGGAAAAATTCCCAGAAGCTTTCTCAAACATAAAGCGTTCTATTTCTCGAGGTTCAACCCATCTTCGTAGAAGTCTTAGTAATTCAAGTTTAGCTCTTAAACGTTCTTTATCAAAGAAAAATAATCAAAGTGGTCCACATATTAGAACCAAAAAAGAATATAGAGAATCATTAGATGCTCATTACCCAATTCAACTCTTTGATCCACCAATGAGTCAAGTTTATCAACCACCTTCTAATAATAATGGCTACAGTGGTATTGAAAATTCTGAACCAACTTATCATCTTCAACATTTCAAATCAAATGATAATGATGATAACATGAGAATTGATTTTCATGATTCTTATTAAATTATTAGATAAACTTTAATAGATTTTAAAAATTAAAGCAAAAAATACACAAAATAAATAAATAAATAAATAAATAAATAAATAATAATAATAATAATAATAATAATAATAATAATAATAATAATAATAATAATAATAATAATAATAATAATAATAAATAATAATATAATAATAATAATAATAATAATAAATAATATAATAATAATAATAATAATATAATAATAATAATAATAATAATAATAAAAATTAAAAAAAGAAAAATTCTGAATTTTTTAAGATATATATATATATATATTTGTTTGTTTGTTTATTAATACATATGTATAAATAAAGTATAAATTATAATCATTTTAAATATCATTATTTCTTTTTATATTTATTTAATATATAAATGAAATGAAATGAAATTTTAAAGCAAAAAAAAAAAAAAAAATAAAGGACTTTAATTCTTATTTTCTTAAAATCTGAATTGAAGTAAATTCAATTTTAATACTAATTATAAATAAATAAATAAATAAATAAATAAATAAATAAATAAGAAAATAAATAAATAAATAAATAAATAAATAAATAAATAAATAAATAAATAAATAAATAAATAAATAAATAAATAAATAAATAAGAAAATAAATGTTAGAATATGTGAAACGTTATGTCACATGTATTCAAATGTATTGAAATGCATTAAAACGTATTTGTATATATCGTATTTGATTATATATTTAAGCCACAATGTAAATGTATAAATACATGTAGTTTGAGAAGAATGTAACGCAAGTAGTTCTTTATCATAAAATATATTAATAAAGTTGACATAATTATAAACCTAAATTAAACAACTCTTAATAGATTATGAGTCTCAAGACTCTCAAGAGAGAATCTCATTAATTCTCAAATGATTCTCTGAAAGATGAATCAAACCGCCGGATAATGTAAAACCGGAAGGATTTTCAATCCTTAATGGATGGTATAACAATTTATGAATATCCAATCCAAATTTTAAACTTTAATACTACCCAATTATACAAAGGTTTTCAGTTTATCCATAAAAACGAAGTTATAGGGTAATATTTAAATTCTTTAAAGCAATTAGTGAATAATATATGTGAAATATTTTAAATTCCAGTTAATGAAATATAAAAATTTTAAACATTAGATTTAGTTTATTGTTAATAGTTTAGAAATAATAAAATGCACATATTCACCAGCAAACCAAATTTTACTTAGTAGAAAATTAGGTTTGAGGGGGAATGTTAGAATATGTGAAACGTTATGTCACATGTATTCAAATGTATTGAAATGTATTAAAACGTATTTGTATATATTGTATTTGATTATATGTTTAAGCCACAATGTAAATGTATAAATACATGTAGTTTGAGAAGAATGTAACGCAAGTAGTTCTTTATCATAAAATATATTAATAAAGTTGACATAATTATAAACCTAAATTAAACAACTCTTAATAATAAAAAATAAGAAAATAAATAAATAAGAAAATAAATAAATAAGAAAATAAATAAATAAGAAAATAAATAAATAAGAAAATAAATAAATAAGAAAATAAATAAATAAGAAAATAAATAAATAAGAAAATAATAAATATATTTAAAATCAAAAAGTCTAATTTTTTTTTAAGTAGAAAATTAGGTTTGAGGGGGAATGTTAGAATATGTGAAACGTTATGTCACATGTATTCAAATGTATTGAAATGTATTAAAACGTATTTGTATATATTGTATTTGATTATATGTTTAAGCCACAATGTAAATGTATAAATACATGTAGTTTGAGAAGAATGTAACGCAAGTAGTTCTTTATCATAAAATATATTAATAAAGTTGACATAATTATAAACCTAAATTAAACAACTCTTAATAATAAAAAATAAGAAAATAAATAAATAAGAAAATAAATAAATAAGAAAATAAATAAATAAGAAAATAAATAAATAAGAAAATAAATAAATAAGAAAATAAATAAATAAGAAAATAAATAAATAAGAAAATAATAAATATATTTAAAATCAAAAAGTCTAATTTTTTTTTAAAAGTATATAAAATATTAAATAAAAATAATTGAATAAAATAAAATAAAATAAAAATAATTAAAAATAATAGTAACTTTAATAATGTCATTGAAGTCAAATTAATTTATATATATATATATTATATTTTGACAGTAAATAATTACTAGGAAAAAGAAAATATAAAAAATAAGTAAGGATAATCAATTATCATTTAAAGAAAAACAAAAAAAACAAAAAATCGAAAAACAAATACAACTATAATAGTAACAACAACAATAACAACAACAAAAAACAAACAAACAAACAAACAAACAAACCATATATTCAATGAGTGAATCAATTAATAATAAAAACGAAGGTAAGAATTGTTAATATGTTAATATAATAATAATAATAATAATAACAATAGCTAATACTAATAGTAATACTTAAAAAAATAAACATTTATACTAAATTTTATGTGTTAATTATTAAAAAAAAAAAAATTCATAATGTAGAAATAATTAACCCATCAAATGTGATGACCAATGAAACTAGCAATATCATTAATGTATCTGATAGTAATAATAACAACAATACTTCGTTAAAAACAACACATGTAAGATCTAATATACAAGAAGATAATGAAAAAGAGAATAAAAATAAAGCAAATGATTCAATAGACAGTATCGGGGATGAAAATGAAATAGTTGAAAAAAAGGAGAATGATAAACAAGATAATAAAGATAATACTGAATTTCAATATCCGACTCATTCACATGCATATTCCTATAATATAACTAGTAAGTATAAAAATAAATATTAAAAAAAGTAATATTTTATAAAATATTATTATAAAATCTTAATTAATTTCTTCTTTTTGAATATTTACTATTGAAAAAATATATATGCATATATGATTATTACAATATTTTTTTTATTATATAAATCCTGTTTTTTTTTTTTTTAATTTTATAATTATTCAATATTTCCAATAATATTGTAAAAGATATATCAAATAATAGAGAAGATTTAGGTGCAGGGTTTCGTTCAAGATTAAAAGTTTTAGGTTCTTCAATAAATAACAATACTCCTTCATATAATAGTAATAATGTTAATTCTCATATTTCAAATAATTACCAAAAACAACCTAAAACTGATACAACTTCTTCAGATATATTTGATAATTCATTAGGTGCTTAAATATTATAATATAATAGTATATAATTATATTATTTAATGCTTTTTATGTTTTATTATTATTATTTTTATATAAGTTTTTAATATATTTTATTTTTGTATATATCACTCATATTTATATATTAACAAAAAGATAATTCAAAAATACCTAATAATAATAATAATAATAATAATAATAATAATAATAATAATAATAATAATAATAATAATAATAATAATAATAATAATAATAATAATAATAATAATAATAATAATAATAATAATAATAATAATAATAATAATAATAATAATAATAATAATAATTCATCATCGCTACAATCTTCTTCAAATCCTATACATAAACCTACATCATCTCAATCTTCAATACCAACTTTAAAATCAAGCAAAAATAGTAGTGGAAATAATAACAATAATCCAAGTACTTCTTCTGCTGCTACAGGAAAACAAAAAGTAGAGAATGAAGAAGATGAGGAAGAAGAGAAAAGACATATGTTTGAATGTAATATTTGTTTAGATACAGCTTCTGATCCCGTTGTGACTATGTGTGGCCATTTTTATTGTTGGCCTTGTATTGCTATGTGGTTAGAGCGTTCAGATCAATGTCCAGTTTGTAAATCTGTAATTTCTAAAGAAAAAATTATACCTGTATATGCTAGGGGTGCTGAACGTAAGGATCCTCGTGAAAAAGATATTCCACGTCGTCCTTCAGGACATCGTGAGGAGCCTTCATCCCAATCTCGTCGTCAGTCTAGATCTCCATGGAATTTTGAAAGTTCATTTAATTTTGGATTTTTCCCCGGTTTTTCTTTTGTAAGTAATTTTTTTCTTTCTTTATTTATACACTGTTGCTTTAGTACTGTTTTAATATTTATCATTATATTAGTCCTTTTTTTGTTTTTTATTTAGTTTTTGAATTTATTGCTTTTTTTTTCTTTTTTTTTTTTTAAAACAAAAACGAAAACTAGAAAAAACAAAAACGAAACAAACACAAGAAAAAAAAAAAAAAGAGAAACAAAATTAAAACTAAAAACAAAATAATTAAACAATAATATGTAAATAGAATTAAATCATATAATTAAAAATATAAAAGAAAAAAACTTAAAGGAAAATTAGGAAATTAAATAATGAGTTAAAATACTATCAATAAAAACAAAACATTAACACATCGATCAATCGATATAATAGTTATAACAATAATAACAATAATAAAATTAAATTAATAAATAATTAAACAAATGAGAAAGAAATTAATTGAATAAAATATGAACATATATTTTTAAATTTTTATAAACTATAAATTATACATATATTCAAAATTTTGACTTTTATAATTATTATTATTATTATGATATAAACTTATTTTATATATATTCTGTATCATTTCTTATATTCCAATTTTTTGTCTTCCCTTTATTTATACTGTATTTTTTATTTTTCTATTATCTACTTAAATCTACTTAATTAGACTTTTTCAAATGGTGGTCTTAATCAAGGTGGCCCATTTTCATCGGGTAGTAATTTCTTTAATCCATTTGGTAATATATTTAACCAACCATCATCTCAACGCGAATCAGGAGCACCAGCTGAAAATCCTAATGAAAATCGTAGACAAGATAATGAAGTACAAAATTATATAGTGTCAGCTATCATTTTCTTTATCGTTTTTTCTATTTTTACTTCATTAATGTTTAATTTTTAAAAAATAAATAAACAATAAAAAAAAAATAACAAACAACTAAAAACAAAAGAAAATAATAATAATAATAATAATAATAATAATAATAATAATAATAATAATAATAATAATAATAATAATAATAATAATAATAATAATAATAATAATAATAATAATAATAATAATAATAATAATAATAATAATAATAATAATAATAATAATAATAATAATAATAATAATAATAATAATAATAATAATAATAATAATAATAATAATAATAATAATAATAATAATAATAATAATAATAATAATAATAATAATAATAATAACTATATAAAAGAAAAAAATAAATTATATTGATAAATATAAAATGTAAGTTGTAAAAAAAAATGATTATATATAATTAATTGTAGAATAATAATAATGAATAAATAAACGCAAACATAAATATAGTATTTATTTTCTTGCTATCTTTATTTTTTAAAATATGATTAAAGATATAAATGTATAATATGATGAAAAAAAATTAATTGAATTATAAGCTAATAAACTTCTTATATTTATTTATCAAAATTTTAATATTATGTTACCTTAAACGATATTATGTATATTAATAAAATAAAAGATAAGTAAATATAATAGAAATAAAAATATAAGGGTAAAATATAAAAATAATTTAAGTTGCATAGTGGTTTGATGAACTCTGCAATTTGTACTATATGAAATTTACCCTAATAAATTAAAGTAAGTTTGGGTGTAATAATGTAGCACTAGGCTTTCTCACAAGTCCTAAATGATATAATTTATTTACTAATATTATTTAGACCTCCTTGAGTACAAAAAAAATTAAGAATGTTCTTTTACCATATCGATGGGACTTAAACGCTCTTGACTAATCTAAGTATTTTATTAAACCTATTAAAAAGTAGTTTCATAGAACTATTGATGATAGGAATTACTTTAATAAGAAAATCCTCGGAGACTACCTATATATTGGAATATAAGATTCCGATGAAATGTAAAGTTTCATAAATAATGTAAAGTTATTTATTCAAATATTTTTGCTCCGTCTTATCGATTTGTAGTTCATCATAACCTAAAGTTCTACTGTGAAGGAATATATATATATATATAAAATTATAAAAATTGAATTAAAAAAATAAAAAATAGAAATAAAATAAAAATAAAGAAGGTTATATATTAGTAAATGGTAATACAAGTCTCTTTATATACAAAAACTTAAGATTTCAAGAAGTAGTTAATAAACTGAAAACAAACCCATATAAACTAATTCAATATTAATGCAAAAAAAAAATAAAGAAGAAATAAAAGGATTAATAAAGTAAATTATTAAACTTATTAACAATTTAATTATTGCATATAAAAGTAAAGTACAAAAAATAAAGTGAAAATAAAAATGATTCTTAAATAAAAATTATATTAAATACTATAGATTCTGGTATAATATTACAACCTATACATTGTATGAATAGGTGATAAAAAGATTAACAATAATTAAAATAAGTTTTTGATGAAATGAAAATATTATGGTACTAATACATTCAATATAATTACAAAAATTTTAAAACTTTATATATATTAATATATATTCTAATATATTGAATAATTTATTTAAAAAAATTTGTTTTTTTTTTTTAATTTTTTTATATATTGAAAAGAATTTAATTTTTTTTTTCTATTCTTTCTTTGCTTTTTATCTTTTTCTTTATTTTATCTTATTATTTATTATAACATCATTTATTAATGGAAAAGTAATAGACTTTTATTTTCTTTAACAAAAATTTGTTTCTTTCCATAAAATATTCCAGAAAAGACATATTTCCCTTTTAAATCAATAACATAACAATTTCGAAAGGAGATTGAAGAGTGAATGAATATATTTCATAAATACTTTACCTTATTTAATTTGTCCCTTTCAAAGTTCTTTCCATTTTCCTTGAACTATTATTGTTAAAATTTCTTTCCTTAAAAAGAAACTTAAATATTTTTTTTTATATTTTAGAATACTCATGAATATTGATATAATGATATTCCACTAGATTATCATAATTTTTTTTTTTTTTAGACTAGGAAGAGAATACATATCTTTTATTTATTTATTTAATTTGTGATATTACACAATATTAGGTGATAATACATATTGATATAATAAATAATAAATAAAAATATAAATATAAAATAATATAAAATAATTATTTAAGTTGCATAAAAGTTCAATGAACTCTGCAATTTGTACTGTGTGGGATTGGTCCCTACCTAATAAATTAAATGAAATAAAAAAAAGAAGTAACATCAGGTATGATAGTGTGGTGTCCACTAAACTCTCCCATGAGTTCATAATGTTTTCATTTGAATTTGAGGAAATACTAACATTGAACCCTGTGTACGGAACATTGGAAATGTTCCTTTGCCATATCAGTACGACGTCGGCGCTCTTGATTACGTTAGGTGTCTTACTAAACCTATCAAAAAGTAGCTTCATAGAGCTACTAATGATAGGGATTATTTTAGTAAGAAAAGCCGCGAGACCCTCTACATATGGAACATGAGACCCCGATGAACTGTAAAGCTGTTCATTCAAATGTCTTTGTTCCGCCTTATCGATTTGTAGCTCATCATAAGCTAAAGTTCCACCAAGAAGGAACGTAAAAAAGTAAGTATGTGATGAATTGATTCTTATATTTATTGTAAAAAAGGATAAAAAGATCGTCAAGAAAGCTAAGTGAAGAAGTTCTGTACTCAGAGAATGCAGAACATTCTAATATCCAATGGTAAAAAGATTGTTCGTCATATCCACAACATGGACAGACACGAGGGCAGTCAGGAGTAACTTTATTACTGGCAATAGCAATTTAATTTAATAATAAAGTTTAATTAAAGGAATATATGATACAAATGCCATTAAAACTAGCAATTAAAACCAACAATTAATATTTATAATGATAATATCACTATTTCTTTTAATAAGCAAAAATATACCATATGACATATTAAAATTTCCACTATTATCAAGCATTATATAACAAATTAATTAATGAGAAGCTAAAAACAACCAATAAAGACTTTATTACAGTCACTGTTTTTCATAAAATTTTTTTATTTTATTATATTTATGATCATGTTATATATATATATAATTAAATTATGCGATATTGATAAATGATAATGCAATTTATAATTTATAAATAATGATAATAAATAAATGCTTATAAATATTAAATATTATGAGATATTGATAATAGGATAAAAATATTTACAAAATATTATTATTATAAATTTGTTAATTTATATGATAATAATATTTCATGTGCTATAATATACTAATATTTAATTATATATATATTATTTAAATTTGCAAATGAAAAGAAATAGCTATTGTATATTTATATATTTATATTTAAGAATTACTATTTCTAAGACTTAAATAAATATAAATGTATATATATATTAGTTTTCAATGTGAATCAAAATATTATTGATTAATTGTTCTTTTTAATTTTAAATTTTTGAAGGATATTGTTTAACCAATTATGTATTTTATTTAAACAGTTTTCTTTAGTATTAGCAGCACCAGAATTATTACTTTCATTATTATTAATTCCGGAAGTTGGAGTTGGCTCAACTTTAGTAGTTGTAGTAACTATTTCAGTTTTATTTGAAGGGCATGATTTTTTCCAATTAGAAGGATCAAAATCAAAGTGACTATCTTCATATAGTTTTGAGCCATTAACATCACTATAAATTGTTTATTATAACATTTATAAACATAAGAAATAAATATTAAATGTTATATTATGTATTACTACATGTATAACAATAATTATTTTATATTTTAAAGTTTATTTACAGCATTTCAAGCTTAGGTAAACAAGCAATTTCAATAAGAGTATTTTTTCCAATAGTAAAGTCTTTTATTTTTCTGTTATTAATAGTAGTGATAGGTGTTACAATAATGAATGAATTAAAAGATATTTTAAAAATTTATTAAAAATAACTATTTTAATTAATAAGACTTACAATTCTACTAATTGATCTAATTCGGATAATTGTAAATCAAAATTGATGTAACTTGGACCTTGGAATGTTTCTCTTGTCATTACCCTAATAAATTATAAAAATATAGTTATAAATATAAATATTTAAATATACTAGTAAAATAAAAAATAATTAATCTATATATAATTACAATGTTTGAAGATTTTTTAAATTATTTATTGATTGCTTATTTTTAGATATAGTGAATTCACAAAAGATGCATTTGCTAAAATTATTAAATTTCAAAAAGATTGTTTATTAATAATTATATAATTATGATTAAAAATTATATATTATACATCATATATTATTATTTTTCCTTACATTTCTCTAAGATTGGTTAAAGATCCAATTTTTCCCATAGTCTCATCGTTTAACTTTATGCTATTTAAGATCCTATTATTAATTTTTATTCAAAAGCAAAATTACT